>JADRCD010173523.1:0-20161 GCA_019843815.1 Montemys delectorum | reverse complement strand
CACACACACACATGCCAGATACACAGATATACACATGAATTTAAATAAATGTAAAATAAATCATTTTTTAAAAATGTTGTAAGTAATGCAAACTGAGTAGCCCATACCTTGTGCACCCCTACTCTTTATGACAAGCCCTTGTGGAATACCACCATCCCCAGGCAGCACACAATGAAACAAACTGGCCAGCCATGATGCAGCTAATCCCAAAGACCATACTACTAGCAGAGAACACATTCACATAAATTAGAAATTAGTGGTTCTTGCCTAACATTAAAAGGACTATAACACCATTATTCAACTACAGAAGATAAGGAGAAAGGGTTGTGGGAGCCAGAGGGGTCAAGGACACCACAAGAGAATGGCCCACAGAATCAACTAACTAGGACTCATAGGGGTTCACAGAGACTGAAGTAACCATCAGGGAGCCTATATGGGTTTGATTTAGGCCCTCTGCTGCCCTTGACTCTTTTGCCTGCTTTGGGAACCCTTTTCTTCCTACTGAATTGTCTCATTTAGCCTTTATATGAGGGGATGTGCCTAACATTATTGCAACATGATATGCCATGTTTAGTTGATAACCTTGGAGGCCTGTCCTTTTCTTAAGGGAAGGAGGAAGAGTGAATCTGAATGAAAGAGGAAGGGGGGGTGACTCAGGAGGATGGAGGGGAAACCACAGTTATATGTAATATATGAAAGAAGAATGATTTTTTTTAAAAAAATTATTCAACAATTAATATTAGTAATAATAAAACAGATGTTCTGTTCTTCAGAAGGAAAGAAAGAAAGAAAGAAAGAAAGAAAGAAAGAAAGAGAAATTGGTGGTTCAACATTCTACCTGACCTAGTTATACCATTCCTATTTAGACACCCAACGACTCATAGTCAGCATGGAATAAAAGTATGTGCACAGCTGTATTTAACAGATGAATAGAAAGAGACTGTAGAATGTAGCATACATATAAAATATAGTTTTACTCAAACATAAGGAAAACAAAATTATTGCCATTTTCAAGAAAATCTTTGAAACCAGAAATTGTGTTGTGCAAGAGAAGCGTGACTTGAAAGACAGAAACAATATCTTTTTAAACAAAAGACATGAAAGGATCTGTGCCCGGAGCTAATCCTGTGCCACAGCTCTTCATACCCAAATTTCACCAGGAGAGAGCTAGTCTCCCAAGAGTGCTGACACACCTGAGAACACAGATGAGACCACCACTTCTGCTCAAATTCCTGGCCTAAGAAAGATCCACCCAGAGCCATCAGTACACAAGAAGAGCTGGGAACAGGATCCCTCTGGTTTCCATCTCTGTCTGGAGCTGACCCTGTGCCACAGCTCTCCATACACAAATTCCTCCTGAAAAGAATTGTTCCCAGGAGTGCTGACACACAGGCTTATAGGAGGGACAAGCCACAGTCAGAAACAGCAAGACCAGCTAACATACCAGAGATAACCAGATGGTGGGAGGCACAGGCAAGAGCATACCAACAGGAATCAAGGCAACTTGACATCATCAGTTCTCCAACCACAGCAAGCCCTGGATACACCAACATACTAGAAAAGCAAGACTCTGATTTAAAATTCCATCTCATGATAATGGTAGAGGACTTTAAGAAGGACATAAATTACTCCCTTAAAGAAATTCAGGAGAACACAGGTAAACAGGTAGAAGCCCTTAAAGAGGAAACACAAAAATCCCTTAAAGAACTATAGGGAAACACAATCAAACAGGTAAAGGAACTGAACAAAACCATCCAGAATCTAAAAAATGGAAATAGAAACAATAAAGAAATCACAAAGGAAGACAACCCCGGAGATAGAAAACCTAGGAACGAGATCAAGAGTCATAGATGCAAGCATTACCAACAGAATACAAGAGATAGAAGAGAGAATCTCAGGGGTAGAAGACACCATAGAAAACACTGACACAATAGTCAAAGAAAATGCAAAAGGCAAAAAGCTCCTAACCCAAAACATCCAGGAAATCCAAGACACAATGAGAAGACCAAACCTAAGGATAATAGGTATAGAAGAGAGTGAAGATTCCCAATATAATGGGCCAGTAAATATATTCAACAAAATTATAGAAGAAAACTTCCCTAACCTAAAGAAAGAGATGCCCGTGAACATACAAGAAGCCTACAGAACTCCAAATAGACTGGACCAGAATAGAAATTCCTCCCATCACATAATAATAAAAACACCAAATGCACTAAACAAAGAAAGAATTTTAAAAGCAGTAAGGGAAAAAAGGCAAGTAACATATAAAGGCAGGCCTATCAGAATTACACCAAACTTCTCACCAGAGACTATGAAAGCTAGAAGATCCTGGGCAGATGTCATACAGACCCTCAGAGAACACAAATGCCAGTCCAGGCTACTATACCCATCAAAACTCTTAATTACCATAGATGGAGAAACCAAGATATTTCATGGTAAAAACAATTTATACAATATCTTTCCACAAATCTAGCCCTACAAAGGATAATAGATGGAAAACTCCAACACAAGGAGGGAAAGTATACCCTAGAAAAAGCAAAAAAATAATCTTTCAACAAACCCAAAAGAACATAGCCACATAAACATCATTCCACCTCTAACATCGAAAATAACAGGAAGCAACAATCACTATTCCTTAATATCTCTTAACATCAATAGACTTACTCCCCCAATAAAAAGACATAGACTAACAGACTGGATATGTAAACAGGACCCAGAATTTTGCTGCATACAGTAAACACACTTCAGTGACAAAGACAGACACTATCCCAGAATAAAGGGCTGGAAAACAATTTTTTCAAGCAAATGGTCCCAAGAAACAAGCTGAAGTAGCCATTCTAATATCTACTGAGTAAAATCGACTTTCAATCAAAAATTATCAAAAAAGATAAGAAAGGACACTTCATACTAATCAAAGGAAAAATTCTACCAATATACCCATGATACAACTCACAGACCATATGAAGCTCAAGAGGAAGAAAAACCAAAGAGTGGATTCAGTCTTACTCAGAAGGAGAAACAAAGTAATCAAGGAAAGTAGAGGGTGGGCGTGACTTGGGAGGAAGAGAAGACAGGGAGGGGGATAAGAGGGGAAGAATCAGGTATGGGAAGAGATGGAAGAAATGTACAAAGAGGGTCAGAAAATTGAACAAAGGTGTATAGCAATGGGAGGTGGGAGACTGGGAGTAGCAACCAGAAAGTCCCAGATGCCAGGAAAGCAAGAGCCTCTCAGGACCCCACAGGATGACATTAGCTGAAATACCCCACAAAGGGGAAGGAGAATCTATCCAGACCATATCCAGATTAGGCATGCCCCCGGTAGAGGGATGGGGCCATCCACTCATCTCCACAATTTTAACCCTGAATTGTTCCTCTCTTTAGAATGTAAGGCCATCCAGAGACTGCCCCACCTGGGGATTCATCCCACATGCAGACACTAAACCCAGACACTATTGCAGATGCCAAGAACTGCTTGCTGACAGGAGCCTGATACAGCTATCTCCTGAGAGGCTCTGCCAGATCCTGACCAATACAGATGTGGATGCTTGCAGCCAACCATTGGAATGAGCACAGGGACCAATGGAGGAGTTGGGGAATGGACTGAATGAACTGAGGGGGCCTTATCTGGCATCATTGAGAGGGGAAGCCCTTGGTCCTGTGAAGGCTTGATGCCCCAGTGTAGAGGAATGGTAGGGCGGTGAGGTGGAAGTGGATGGGTAGGGGGAAAACCCTCATAGAAGCAGGGTAAGGAGGGGTGGGATAAGGGGTTTGCAGAGGGGAAACTGGGAAAGGAGATAACATTTGAAATGTAAATAAATAAAATATCCAATTTGAAAACTATCTTCCTCATGAGAGAGCTGGGAGGTAGTGGGGGGAAAGACAGACTATTATGAAAAGGAAAAGGTCCATGAGAGAAGGAAGGGATGGATAAGAGAAAATAATATGCATAAATATGATCAATATATAATATGCATCTTATATGTCATAATGAAACCTATTATTTGATACAATGAATATATGCCAAAAAAAAGGTAATTTTTCTAAGTTAGAATTCTGTGTTTGTGTAATTTCTCCCTCTCCTCCTTCTTTTCTTCCTCCTCCTCTTCCTCTTCCTCCTCCCTTTTTTTCTACTTACCCCATTTCCTCCTTCCCCTTTCTATTTTCCTTACCCTCCAGACCAAAGTTTGACAGTATTCCATGGAACATAACTAAGGAAAATATATGTTCAAAAGCTAGACTCAAATAAAGTCAGTGGAGTCATAGAGAGGCTTTAAGACAGAGTTCAAAGCATCAGGGAGATCCTGTATTTTCTGGCATTTTGATGCCAACAGCCTCAGGTATGCATATACTGGCAAGAGATGTGGGAATGTGAGATAGCCAGAGCGAAGGAGGTGGAAGCTGTCCCCTAGAAGCACCCCTCTCACCAACTAGCTTCACAAAGAAAGAGATTGTTCATTGGTCACCCAGCTTGAAGGTGATTCTCTTACAAACAGCTTGTAGGCATGCTTAACCCGTCAGGGAACCATTTGCAACTATCAATCAACTGAAAGCACACACAGCAGTTGGCATGGTCATTCTACCATAAGTATGCAGATATTATTGTATCTATTCAATCCCCAGTACTAAAGAAAAACACACACATACACACACATACATACACATGCAGACATATACACATGAGAGAGAGAGAATATTCTGTGTACAACATGGCATGTTGTGTCTTATGTAAAAAAGTATATGTATACATATATTCTTGTCTACTCATAGAATATTCCTTAAAGTGTATAAATAATGGTTCTGGAGAAAAATCAAAGGAAGGATGGGGAGATGTCTCTCAGAGGAGAAAAGTCTCTCTTTAAAGGAACCCTAAAATGCTGATTCAATTTATTTTTATAGTGTGCATGCATGTATGCACTCAAGAAAAAAAAAAACAAGCACGTTTGCTAGAATAAAATCTGTTAACTTGATGTTACTTTCAACAAACCATCATGCACTCTAAAAGTTCAAGTGTCAGCCAACTGTTCAAGGAAGGTGGAGTAAGAATGTGAGTCTGCCTTGGTCATTTAGAGCCCCACAGAAAGCCAGTCTGACAAAAGCAAGGTGTGCAGATGACTTATCCTTCAAAGTTGTTCTCAGGAGAGACCTGGTTGCTAGTGGCATCCCCTCCACCATCACATGACTAGTCACACGATATTTTCTCATGCCTCTTTCTTCATTCGTAGCATGACTGTGCCAGCTGGGTGGTCTTTAAGCCTCCTCTCCTGCAAGACTTGCTGTGCCTGGCATGTCATGGTAGCAATCTTGAGCACTGGAGTTCTAATTCCAGCCCTGCCAACCTGCTACTCACTAGAACTGGGCAACAGACTCAATCTTCTAAACTTAAATTTCCTTATTTGGAAAACACAGCCCCCAGCCCTCAACCCATCTGTTCCATGGGGTCTTGTGGAAACAGAGCAGAATCCTAAACCAGGATTAGTGATAACCCGACCCCAGATGGCCCCAACATTCAGTCTCACCTTCTCTACCCACTGTCTATGAACCTCCCTACCATGGTTACTTTCTGTTCTATTGTCTTCTTTATTCTTTCATATCACGATTCACAGAGTTTAATAAGCATGGAAGTAAGTTGGCTTCTCTCACCTCATCTAGACTAGAAATCTCATGACCCTGAGGAGACTCTGTTTTTCATGCTCAATCACTGCATCTCCAGCCCGTAGCAGAGAGGTTAGCAAACAGCACGGCACTGGATGAATAAATGAATGAAAGCACTAGCTTCTGCTGATCCTCACAGTAACTCTAAACCATGGACGAATGATGCTATTCTCATTGAATATCTATGAGCATGCTAATCAGAGGTAAAGCGGAGTTGATTAATATGCCCGTTAGACAGACAGTAGCAGAGCCAAATTATTTTTATTCTCTTCCAAATTTTGTTCTCTCAAACATTAGACTTTTCTAAGAATTCCCTTGACTGGAGTTACATACTTACAATTCCTGCCCAGCTCCTAATTGCACGCCTCAAACAACAATCATGTTCAAGCTTCCAGTCCACCATGCCTAAATTGTCCCTAATGGGAAATCCTGTAATAAATGAGAAATCTCACTAATCTCTGCCCCAGCACATTTATCCCCTGCAGTCCCCTCCTGCTGACCCTTTAAAAGTCTTCGCTGGAGGCAGAAAACAGAAGATATCCTTGCTTCATGCAACATTTTGAAAGATCCCAGTTGAAACCCAGAATTATTTATAATTACCAAATAGCAAAACTGACCAATTGTCATTTAAATTTCACCAAAGTCATTAAAATAATAGACATGAGGAAAAGTAATCATGCACGGGGAGAAGGAAACAGAAGCAAATGAAAAAGGAACATTAAAATCTTCGAGGCCAATTAATGGCTCACTGTGTTGTCAAGTTTGAGGTTATGTAAAGTTTATGAGTATTGCTTGCCTTGATGCTGTTATTATAATGAGGCTATTGAGCATATGTCAATTTCTTGACTATACAGCCTACAAAAATACAATGAGCCATAAATAATTCCTTTTTTTTTTTTGTATATACATTCTACCTCTGGCAAAGAGAAATATCTTTTAGACCATGAGCTTCAAAAAGGAGAAGATTTAAAAATGACCTTGGCCAGGGTTCCAGTGATAGGTGGCATTGCCTCAGAAGCACAAAACACAGACTAAGACAAGCAACCAGTAGTAATAAACTAATCACACATATACTCTAAGGAAGATGGCTTTGTCCTAGATTGAAAACATTTAGCTAGAAAAGGTTTCCAGCTTGATAATTTATAATGAAATCGTAAGACAAAAATCCCCTTGTTCTCAAAACCCAAACAACATATCCAGTCATAAAAAAAAATAGGTTCTATCCTCCCAGTGAATAAGATATTAAATTTATCTATCCAGTTCATTCAAAGACTGTACTTAATTTCCCTCCAAAGTAGCCTCTAAGAAAAATAAAGTGCAGCTCGTAGATGCTGATCCACGGACGTGAAGTGGTTGCCAACAAATCAACACCCACAAGTCTCACAGGTGAAAACTTCAGAATACAATGCATGTTGATTGAATGGGTTTTTTAGAGGTAAAGATGACTAATAGCTAAAGACAGAAGCAAAAAGCGCATCTCCAACATACCACAGCAGTGCTTTTCAAAGTATGCTGTGTGAACCATTTTATTATAAATACCTAGGAGGTGTCTGAAGGCCCCAATTTCTAAGCCATCCCTTTGTGCTAGAATCTCACAGGTAGGAACCAACACTGTGGTGCAGGAACAAACAATGGCCCTTTCCAGGTGTATCTTTTACACTCTGAAGTTTGAGAAGCAGTGAATTATGCAGATATAGACACCAGCTCAGGTCTTGGAAGCTAGGCTTCTCACACCCACACAATGTAGAGCAAGGTGAAGACAATAGCAAGAAGAAAGTTTAATCCCACTTAGTCAAAACTATGCCATACAGGTCTGGAACAATGGCTCAGTTGGTAAAGCACTTACCCTATAAGCACAAGGATCTAGTGACCTGAGTTCAAGTTCCAAAACTCTTATGAGTAGGCCAGACACGGTGGTGTATGCTTATAATTCACTTGTAACCCCAGCATCATGTAGGTAGGTAGCATCTCTGAGGATGACACTGGGGTTGTCCTCTGACCTCCATTTAGATGAACGATCTCTAACCCTGAAAAAAGAAAATTCTGTACCATCTAAACATTCCTACTTCCTCTCCTCCTCCTCCTCCTCTTCCTCCTCCTCCTCCTCCTCCTCTTCTTCCTCTTCCTCCTCCTCCTCCTCTTCGTCCTCCTCCTCCTCCTCCTCCTCCTTCTCTTGCTCTTCCTCCTCCTCCTCTTCTTTTGATAAAAGAGAAGTGACTTTGTCAGGTGTAAAGGATCTCCCTTCCCCATGCTCTACGGAAACTGTTATCATTTTATGTAGAGGAAAACTAAAACAGGAAGAGAAGCAGATTAGAACCAGCAGAAATGATGTGCTGAGCTCTAGGCATTGACCGATACAACAGTTATTTTCTGCGTTCTTGTCAGCTTGAGCAGCAGAGAGTTATCGAGTAGTTTTCCTGTGGGCAGCTAGATATCCTAGACTCCAGTTTAAGGAGAGCTCTAGAGCTGACAACACATGGTAAGACTAGAAGCCTCACATATAGAAGGTTTCAAATGGTAAATGAGCAAACACTAGGCCTTTGGAAGCATCATCAGAGAGAAAATTAATGATAGGACCTGACTCAGGAAGAATAAGAAGTGAAGGGTAACATGAAACCATGGAAACCATGTCCACAAAAAAGAATAATCAATAGCACCAGATATAAGAGGAAATGATACAGATGCAAACATATCTACTTAATATGGTAATGGCTCAATGGTAGAGAGGCATGCTCATGCAATTATGTAGAAGGAAGCCAGGATGTAAAGAACTGAGGACCAAGAAGGAGATGAGGAAATAAGTCCTGGCTAACTTTCTGCTCTTTGGAGTACCCCCCATATCTAATTCCACCCCCACCATTGCTACTTAAACACTACTTGGCTTCTTGGCTTAGATAGGAAGGATTTTTTACCTTCCCTGGCTACCAGTACCATCTTAGCCCTGTTTCTAACAGTCTTTGGCACTGGATCCTGTACTTCATGCAACATCCTTCTTTAACATTTCCATCACAGCCTGAGCTCCACCACCTCTTCTTTGTTTCCTCTCCAGAAGATGACCCTGGTCTCTGAATTAGATTTCCCTATAATATGACATTACATCCGAACAACAAAGGGCTGTCTCTGCCTGCTTTCCCACGGTGCATCATTAGGAGTTCTTACACAACCTTACATATCCAAAGAGCCACAGAATATGCCCTTTCCTACACTCTACGGACATATAGCTTATTGCCCATATCTAACCCTTCTCTTTCAGTCAGTCCTGTGACTTCATTAAGGAAAAGATTTCAATCCCACCATAATCATGGTATAGATGAGGGTAAGTAGCTCTCATATGAACAATTAAGTATTGGAAGCAAGGTGCAACTCAAGGGCCATAACCATGACGTCGCATTGTGTGGCTGCACGAGGAAAACATCCAGGAATGGCAAGAGAATTTTAGGAAAGTGGATTTCCAGATCCTCAGGGGAGACATCAGCATGGACAGAACGTCTGGGGCTCCTGACAGAGAAAATGGAGGCTAGAGATTGAGAAATAAACTAAAAAGCTAAATCACAGCCAAACAATTTGAAATGAATACCAGCGTGGTAACAATCATGAAAGAAAAATACAAACGATGCAAAAAAAAAATCAGCCATATTAACAATCAAACAAATACAATGTATAACAAGAGGACATTAATTTTATGTAGGCAATTGGCAGACAGTTTTAAGTTTAAAAAGGAAGGAAATCAGTGAATAGTGTTCTTAAACTAGGAAGGGGGAGGGTCAGGCTACCATCTTGATTTTAAAAAGCAAACTAACGTAATGCATTAAAAACATTGAAATATATCATAGTAACTTATAATAACATCCAGGAGAATAAATGATATTGGGGAAACATGATATATTTATAAATGAGAAGGGTCTACAAAATGTCAAGCAGTGACAGGAGTATGCTTACAGACATTTATATACACATATATACTCACACAGTATTGTATACAAATATTTTTAAAAGGGATGGAATGAAATGAAAGAATTATTGACATGAATTATACCTGAGCCATAGAGTTAAAGAGAACAGTTTGCTCGCTGGTGAGTCTACCTTCAAATGTTCATCATTGTAAAGTTAATATTTATGTTATAAGAAGAAAACTGTTCTCAAGCTGATTTTTTTTTTTAAGAAAAGGGGAAAAATATATCCCTCCAGAGGACAATCTGGATACAAAAGAGCCTTGGTAATACACTCAGGCCTTTCAAAATAATTCAAAAGAGAAGGAGATGAGGGCACAGCTGATGATAGACATAAAGCCTGCCTTGCAAGGTCAGGAAGTTGAAGGCCAATACTGCTCGAGCCTTGTACTGAATAGAATGGCAACAGAAAGAATCATTTTACTTATGTTCTACCAGACGAGGACAAGATTGATGTGTGCACTGTTTGGGGCAAGTGGGTTAACACTAACATGACAGGATTCCTTAGGCATGCAAGCCAGGAATACAATAGGAAAATAATAATGGACTCATAATCATCTTCTGGCTTCAACACCAGTCATTTTGAAGGAGCTCTAATACACACACAAATATGTGTACACTCACCAGGGGAAGTTCTTTTCTGAGCCTTTGGGAATTCCTGGGAGTAATAAATCCCAAACCATCTAATTTTGATGCTATCATGTCACTCTGTTCTTTTCTATTCCAACTCTCTGTGTAGAAGAGTCAAGTCATGCTTATCATTGAAGGTGAAGCCAAGGTTGTTGGTTACAATATTCCAAGACTATTGTCAACCCCTGTTTATTGCCAATAATGTCCTGAAGACCTATTATGATACAGCCTGTCAGCATATGCCCCATTCTGTGACAGCCTCTGCCGGGTACGGTGCTCATCTGATTTCATTAGACATAGCTCAGAGGACAATGTAATGATACTTGCTGAGCATCGCTCAATTCTCTAATTTTTTTAAATAACTGGTCAAATCTCCTTGGCCCAAGTTCCTGGCTCCTTCTCTCATTTCCTACTATCCTGTATGAATTTCTGTTCCTGGAAGGTCTACAGACATTGAGATGTAGAGGCACTATGGAATGGCATAAGACTCTTGGCATATAGTCTCATACCAAATTATAGGATTGACTGCTATTTAGAGTAAAGCTCAAAGCCAGGCTATAGTGGTGCATACCTTTAATCCCAGCACTCAGGAGGCAAAAACAGATGAAGCTCTGTGAGTTTGAGGCCGGTCTTCTCTACAGATCAAGTTCCAGGACAGCTAGGCCCACAAAGAGAATCTCTGTTTCAAAGAAAAGAAGGAAGGAAGGAAGGAAGGAAGGAAGGAAGGAAGGAAGGAAGGAAGGAAGGACGGAAGGAAGGACGGAAGGAAGGGAAGAGGAGGAAAGAGGAGGAAAGAGAAGGGCATAGAAGGAAAAGGAAAAGGAAAAGGAAAGGAAAGGAAAGGAAAGGAAAGGAAAGGAAAGAAAAGAAAAGAAAAGAAAAGAAAAGAAAAGAAAAGAAAAAAATACTGTAAAGCTCAGATCCTTGCTGCACCATTGAAAGGTATTGGAAAACCTTAACTCTTTTAGTATGATTTTTTTCTAGTTCCTTTATTTTATAAAACACTTTTCTTAAAAATAAATCAGGGTTAGGGAGATGGTTCCATGGTTAAGTACACTGGCTAGTCTTCCAAAGGAACAGGAGTTCAATTTCTAGCACCCACATAATGAATCACAACCTTCTGCAACTCCAGTTCCAGGGAATTCAGTGACCTATTCTGGGCTCTACAGGTATCAGACATGTACATGTACCCAGACATACATGTAGGCAAAATACCCATCACATCAAATATTGAGTAATAATAATAATGAAACACAACAAATAATTTTATTTGAAAGAGAGAGAGACACAGAGACAGAGGGGGAATCTTCTGGAAGTGGTGGCATAAATTTCATTGGGAAGGTTTAACTTAAAACTCAATCTAAATGTTTGTAGCTATATAAACTAGTATCCACACATTTCATACTCTGCTTATAAATATCTTCAGATGAAATGAATCGTCAGTTGATCACTGGGAAAACACAGAACACAAGTGAGATGCTAGGAAAAGGAACAAAATCAATCAAACAAGAAAATGATAAACTCGGCTACCACATAGGCAACACGTGCAAATGTAACACAGTGGCGTTTTATGACAGGCTACAGCTGAGGAACACAAGAAAGATGACATTCTTTGCAATTACTTAACTTTTCAATCTGACCTCACAATCTGGTAGACAAACATAACCACATGCCTTCCTGAGATAGCCCCATGTCTCTAGACTCTGCTACAGCAAGACGTGAGAGACAGGTGGCATAAGGCACAGGTGAGCTGGGAAATTCTAGCACCCTGATTACTTCCAATAAATCTAGTCCCTATTCTTGTGTTTCCAATTTAAAGGAGAAGGAAAAACTCATAATCACTGGTAATCCTACTGTTGCAGTTTTATTGCATGTTTTAAGTGGTGTTCTGACAATACTGTTGTCCAGCATATCAAGGTTTGGTACTTTAAAAGATGTCTATGGGTTTTTTTTTTTTTGACAAAACTGATAAATGTCATCAGGACACCATCATCTTCAATATCTTCATTGTGTAGCTAATTATAATGAAAGAGAAGAGGCAATATAGTGATGCTCTTACAACTGCCTATTCTGTAGGCTGATGTTACCCTTAAATTAGATCTTTCTCTCTACCAGATGAGCCCAAGATAATGAGAATTAAGCTTTCTCAACCTGAGGTTTCTTCAATTTTATATAAGAATGAAATAGAGCCAAAGAGATGGGTTGGTAAGAAGGTATGTGTTGTGCAGGCCTAAGAGCCAGAGTTCAAATCTGCTGAGAATATGTAAAACATCAACCTGTAATCACAATGGTTCTATGGCATCACAGGAAGACAAGGCAGGAAAACCCCATGAAGCTCATAGACGGGCCACCCCAGTCTGCACAACACACGCACAAAAGAAATTGTGTATAAGACAAGGAGGAAAGCAAGGACTAGCACTGCGGTCTATCTTCTTGACTCCATACATGCATTGTAGCACATGCATGTTGACACTCACACACATGAACACAAATATTCACGTACATGCACACCTTACAAAAAAAGGAAGTGATGACAATTTTAAGAAAGTGAAAGGAGTGATTGGTGCACAGGGACTGTCTTCTGCTGTATCGTATCTAACAACTCCATATATCTATGTGGAGCTAGTAAAGGCCAGTGGGATGCAGGTAGGGGAATATAAACCAATTCCTATCTCATTACTGAAAAACATTCACTGCATAGTACACCCACACATGTGCATGTGCATGTGCACATGCATGTGTGCGAGTAAACACACACACACACACACACAGAGAGAGAGAGAGAGAGAGAGAGAGAGAGAGAGAGAGAGAGAGAGAGAGAGAGAGAGAGAGAGAGAGAGACTTTGCAATGGCAGGTCACAGAGGCCAGACATTCTAGTTATAAGATGGAACCACCTTGATGCCCATTAGAAGAAAGCAATGCCTTGGAGAGTTTCCCATCCCATGCTGATGTGGTTGAGAAATGGACTTTCCTTGTGTTAAGCCATTGAGTTCTTGAAGCTTATCTGAAGAAGCAGTGAATCACTGTTACTCACACAGTGTCTGCCGTGTAAAGTTCACTCAGTATTTCTGATCTTCATCATTGCCATCACCACCATCACCGTTAGCAAGGATATCTAATCTTCAAAAGATTTGAATTTAATATTTTACTTGCCACTCACTAGCAACAGTAAGATAAGTCATCACTTAAAACATCATTTGATAAACAGGGAGAGTAATCCTTGTCTCTTGGTTGTATTGAGGATTATCGCAGAAAGATGAGAAAACATTTGGAAACTGAAAAGTGATTGATTGCTGTTTCTCATTATGCCTTGTCATTTGCTATCAATACTTCTACAGCAGCAGTTCTCAACCTTCCAGTGTTTTCACCCTTTAATACTATTCCTCGTGCTGTGGTGACCCCAACCATAAAATTGTTTCATTGCTGTAGAAGTTAGTTCTAATTCTTCCTCCCAGCCCCATGTTCCTAGAAACAAGACTCAGACTCAAAATATATTTACAAGTACCTTGGCCATATAGCTAGGCTCTCCTCTGACTAGATCATAACTTAAAATAATCCATTTATTCTAATCTACATTCTGCCACATGGCTGGGTTACTTGTGCTCAGGTACCACGTGTCTGTCTTGTCACATCTTCCCCATCTTCTTGGGCAAATCTCTCATGCCTAGCATTATCCCAGAATCCTTTCTGCCTAGCAGTTGTTCCACCTCCTATTTCCTGCCGAAGTTATGTGCCATCAAGTTTATTATTGACAGGTGCCATAGCCATACAGAACAAGATATTTTCTCTACACATTGCTACTTCATAACTGTAATTTTGATAATGTTATAAATTGTAATATAAATATTTTCTATGTCACATATGTGACCCCCAAAAGTATCATGACCCACAGATTGGGAACTTCTATTCTAAAGCATTTCTTCAGGAGCATGAAGCCTTATCTTATTGAAGGGATGATTAGTCATGTGACATGCTTTAGTCAATACTGTGTGAGGGGATGGGGCACATTTACATTTGAGAAGCATCATCAAAAATGATAGTTTGTGAGTTAGCAGTATCTTTTTGTCCTCCCTTTGACATGAAAAAAGCATATCCCAGACTGGCATTTCTCCTTCCTCCTGGCCTTGCAGTTACAATGTTGGAGATTAGCAGCTGGAGAGGTGGCTCAGCAGTTAAGAGCACTGGATGCTCTTCTAGAGGCCCTACGTTCAATTTCCTGCACCCACATACTAGCTCACAACCATCTGTAACTCCAGTACCAGGGAATTCAGTGCCCTTTTCTGCCCTCTGAGGGTACCAGACACGTGCATGGTACACAGATATACATTTAGGAAAAACACCTACATACATAAAAATAAATGAAATAATTCAAGACGTTAGAATTCAGAAAACAATACTCCAAAGTGAGGGCCTAAAGAATAGCTGCAGATTTGAAGGTTCCCTCTGACCTAGCAGTGATCTGTTTCCTCTTGACTTTATTCCCTCAAGGCAGACTATACATGCAAGGATCTCTCTTCCCAGCAAATCATAGAAACTACAATCTCTTTCCCCCCAAATCCAGACATGAAACCTAAGCACACTATTTCTGTTCTTTCCCATCTTTTTGTCTTAAGTATGACCATAAAGAAATAATTTGACCTATCTTGCCTGCAACAGATCATAAGACTCACCCACCATAGTAGAAGGGTGCCATCCGTATCCCTAGGAGGAGGAATTGCTACAGTCTGCCAGGAGTCTTTTGTCAACCATTGAGACCCATGTTGGCGCCCTTGTTAAAGTCTTGTTTAAGCAACTGTGAGGGTGATACTTCATGGGTATAGCTTTCCTAACATTTCTAGGAGATGCAGTCTCACCAACGGTATCCTGTTCCTCTGGCTCTTCCAATTCTCCTACCTCCTCTTCCAAGATGTTACCTGAGCCTTGATGCAGCAGTTGTGTTGTAGATGTATCAGTTGAGGCTTGCCACCACAGGACCATTTGTTCTCTGCATTTTAATCAGTTGTTGTTTTCTGTAAGGGTCTCCATTCGATGGGATACCTAAAGGACTATGCATACATCATCAAATCTATGCAGAAAAATGCATAATTCACCCTGAGCTCATCTATCCTCCTCAAATCCAAAAGTACTAGAAAACTAACACCAGATAAATTTGTTGCATTTTCTATTGCTAAGCTGTTTTCTTTGTTGTAGAAGAGTCCATTATAAGCATTTACAATTGAAAGGACAGTGGCCAACACAAATATTATAGCACCAGTGCTTCCTCCCACCCCTTTCTACCCAACAAACACTGAAGTAGCCTAATAGCAAAACTACAAGCCACACAAATTATAAGTTTATTCCTCACTACTAAGAATGACTAAAATTTAGTAATTATCTGTAGCCACAACATAAAATTAATGTTCACAAAGTTGTATATTGGCCAAACTTAATAACAAATAATTGCCACTAATAGTGCCCCAGAAACTAATTTGTAAAGATTTTTCCTCCTCCATGTTTTCTTGACCAACTTTTCTTTTAATGGGTTTTTTAAGGGAGGATATAGTTCAAGTGTGCACATGAAAAATTTTCAGATCAATAACTAAGGTTTGCATGAAGAACCAAGACTAGAAAAGAGAAGGTACATTTACCCGGAAAAAAATTGAGTGTCTCACACCATTTTAGAATATGGAAAATAGTAAGTCTAATGAAAATAGCATCCAATTTTATTAGATAACTAATAGAATGCAGGGCAAAAGTGTGAAATGTTTGTCAAAAAAATCTGGCCCCATAGACTATGTTTTATAAAAAATGTGATTCTCCAAACAGTCAGCTCCCCTGTCTGCTTCATAACTCAAGTCATTTCTATTTATTACATTTTGTGTTTCAGAATAAATTCTAAAATAAAAAGACCTGAATTTGACTTACCTCCAAAACAGTGACTAACCTGCATAACACACATAAAATCTTATAGGGGAGAACAGAAGGAAACTTTAGACAGACCAGAAAAGAGAAATTCAGGAAGTTACCACTGTAAGAACATTTACGTATTTGGATTTAAATATTTGAAAGCCTGTCTTCGAGAATAAATCCTAGATTTATTCTATATAATTTTAAGATGCAAAGTGAAGAGATTAGAAGAAGTAGATAAAAAAAACCAATATTTTCAAGAAAGAAATTCCCCCCTAAAATTGAATGTGCTCCTTCGAATTTGGGGTTGAAGATTCATGAAGGGGTACAAATAAGAACTTGTCAGCATACAAAGTTTTTTTTCTATAGCTGAAGAATCAAAATTAGTTTGCAGAGGACAAGACTAGATTCTACCAGCAAAATGCCCTGGAGAGGTTATTACTAATTCACAGTGTGCAGTAATGTTAGAAAATGAGATTTACTTACCAAAGAGAAACACAAAACCAGTACTCCCGGTGTGACTATATTCCCACACAGGGGATCCATCACTATCCCACCATAATCAGAGCAGTCAATGTACAACTAGGTTTTAAAAGAGGCTGTTCTGTCACAAGTGTACTCCATTTTCTTATGCCACCAAAAGAAAGTCACATCCTTAAGAAAGTCTATTTTAGTCCTGACATTTCTGGTTTTCCTTTTTTCTCTAACGGGGTGGGGGAGGGTGGGGTGGGGGAAAGGGGTGTGACAAATGACCACAGGAATACAGCTCTTCCCAACCAGTGAAGGAAAGGACAGTGGCCAACACAAATATTATAGCACAAGGCTGGACCGGTGGAGAAATAGGAAAAAATAAAATGGGTCCCACCTAAAGGTTCTCTGAAAATAAATGGTCATGCCAACCACAGCCACAGGTGCAACACCACAGCCCAAAGGAGAGCTTTTATCAGCAGATGCTGGCTTTGGGCACACACACGTGCAGCTTCCTACATGCCTTTAGTGTGCATTTTCTGAAACTTAAGGAACAAGAGGTTCATTCACAGTCAAATGAAAAAGCAACACAGGCTTTCAGTGGCAGCCTGTGGTAGGGTCCACATTTTTACAGATATTTTCCTCTTTCTCTCACAAATACCACTGTGTATTTTCTCCTGAGCATCTCCTCCCTATCCATGAGGGCATGTTAACATACCTCCTCTTGTGAGGGTCTCCTGCACATCATCACAGCAGCCATGGTTCAAGATGGTAATGGTAGTGTCAACCCAACCACATTACTAAAAGACATAAGACCCTTGCACTTTCTTGCCAGTCTTCTCTTTGCCCTCTCCTCAAACACATGCCCTTCACCCCCAAGACCTTCTTCATAAGTCACTGCAAGTCACTGAATTATCATTTATCTCTGATCCTTTGTACATTGTGTCTTTTGAGTCTGAAAATTATTGCTCTTTTGCAGCCACTTGTAGCCAGTTAGTTCTCAGACTTCAGCCTGCTGGTAGATCTTGTTAATGCTCCTAACATCATATCCCCCTAGTTCCTTATTGGCTGTAACTCATGCATACCAGCAACTGCCTGTATCTCACTAACTAAACTCAGGAGATGGTTTTTGGCTAAGTTATCAACAAGTCAACATCCCAGGAATAATTCTCAAGCAGTGAGAGCCAGGAATTGCTGGATAATGTCCACATCCAGCTTGCCTGCCCCTCAGCTGGACAGTCTGAGTTCTGTAGTACACAGGTCCTCAGAGAGCATCCAGAGGACCGAGGGCTATTTGCCACAGCAAAAACCTACTCATGAACCCACCTGCTATAATCTCTCTTCTCTCTCTCCTTCTCCTTCTCTCTCCTTTCCACTCCCTCACAGTGCTTCTCAGAATCTGATCCTAAATAAACTTATTTTTTCTCAAAGTCTTCTTGGGGGAAACCCAGATCAAAAGATTTCTTTCATTGCTGTGAGGTCATGAGTTCTGTAGTACTCCACAGCCCTATCAGCACCATTTGTTTGTCTAGATCTCTCTTTAAACAGAAAATGCCTTGAAGCCTGACCTGCCTTTGACTATTGCACAACAAACATTTATCACTTAATGAAATGGTAAGTAAGGCTCACCTGGCCTCTTCAATTTTCATTACTATTGTTACCCAAATCTCTAGAAAGTGATATGTAAATTAATAAACGAATAGCACTGTTTTCCGAGTCTGGAAACCTATATTCTAATGCCATCTGTATTACTGCTAATATGTTCCTTGATAACTTCATGCTATACCTAGCTTGACTACTTTGGCTATAGCTCGCCTATTTCAGTTCCCTTCCGTTTCTTATGCTCAGTGTCATACAAGACATGAAAGTGTATTTAAAACTGACAGAAGCTCATTGATCCATCCCCAGTGACCATTAAAATATAAAATAGCAAAAGACACTACAATAAGTTTGCTGGAAAGCTTACAATAACCTGGAAGGAGTGTAGAAATAGTAAATAAACTGAGAGAGGAAGGAGGCAGAGAGAAGTAGAAAGGGTAACTAAAGAAGAAGAACGTAAAAGATGTTATGAGAGAGGGAGGAGGCAAAAAAGCAAGAGGTTAGAATGGGGAAAAAAATAAATAAAGACTTGCCATTAATACAAATGCTCAAATACAAATTTAGGTAAATTTAAGAAGGACTATTTTTTAAAATATGGCACAATCCAAATATTCCTAAATATTATAGAGATAAATAAAACACAAGAAGGAAGAAGAAGAGGAAGAGGAAGAAGAAGAAAAGAAGGAACGTTGGCAGCAACTAAGTCAAGCAAAAAGGTTGACGGATAATAAGAACAATGTATATAGACAAAATCTGAGGAACATAGGAAAGGAAATAAAACAAAATTTTATTTAAACAACAGTGTAACAATATATATTAAGATGTAGCAAGTAGTGGGGAAAGGGTGCTCACAAGACCAAAGGTGGAAAGATCCTGTCTAGAATAAAATATTAGAGCAGTTTTCTAGGTTCTAAAATGTTAAAGACTGCCAGTTATGCTCACTGGTGTCGTGGTAGATGTCCACTGAATGTGTAGGCTGTAACATTCCTGTGGTTTATGCTGTTGCTGACTCTTGGACAAGTGTTTGAAGTCTGTCAGAACTATCTTTGTTTTAGAAATATCCCTTTGCATACCAGAGGCCTCTGCTGGCCATATATAGCTTTACAGGGTTCTCTCGACCTCCTGAGATGATACCTCGGATCCAAATACTCTAGATTTGGTTAAGAAGCCAGAGGCTCTTTCCAACTGTTGTGACTGTGGGAAACCCCAGCTCTGAGATCTGTGCAAGCAGAAGGCCTGTCTTTGTACTCTCAAGACTCCCTCAGTACTAATCGCCTTGCTGTGGGAGATAGCTTATGGCTATCACGTACATCATGGGCCTCCGAGTAGACAATGACAGATAAGTGGCTCAACAGGTTCATCCACCCATTTTCCTCAGACATATGAAACCCCAGGGTTATTTATTCTGTTGTGATCTTCTCCTGGCCATGAAGAACAAGGCTCTCTCTCTTTTTTTTTTTTTTATTAAAAAATTTTTTTTTTTTTTTTTTTTTTTTTTTTTTTTTTTTTTTTTTTTTTTGGTTAGATATTTTCTTTATTTATATGTCACATGATTTCTCCTTTCCCAATTTCCCCTCCAAAAAACAAACAAACAAACAAGAACAACAAGAACAAACCCCTGTTGCCTCCCCCCTCCCCATGCTTGCCATCCCACCCTCTCCCACTTATTGGCCCTGGCATTCCCCTACACTGAAGGCTCCCTTTTCTTATAGTGCACTTCACTGCTTAGCTGAAGCCTCCTGTATCCATTCTGTCAGCATCTGACCCTTCCCTTCTCCACAGGTACCTCCTTGGACCTTCTCTTACCAAGGAGCTCTAGCAGGCCAAACGGAGGCTCTACAGCCTGTGATTGTTCCCTATTCTCAGGCTGCCTATGTGGGTCATTTCTATCTTTTTTCCTTTTTTTTTCTTTTGTCAGTTTATTTTATCACAACAACAAAATAAACTAAGGTGGAGCCACTGTTACTGTAACACT
>JADRCD010173520.1:0-22604 GCA_019843815.1 Montemys delectorum | reverse complement strand
GGCAGAAGGACCTGACCCAGGTTAGGAGCAGAAGTGAAACTGGGGAGATGGGGAATCCCCAGCCCTGGGCTTCCCCGCCCCTGACCTCACCGCCTGGACACTGAGACTTTGTCTGAACCCCGTGCGGTGACAGAGCGCTGTTTGTCATGGAGTCTCCGAGTTCTGACCCAGAAGCTGTCAGGACACCAGGAGAGACCCGCAGGCCACATTCTCTGTGTCCTCTCCTCCACCCTTCTTCTTCCTTCTTCTCTTCAGAAGTCAGACCCTGGAGTCTTCTAGAAGAAAAGCCACTTCCGGGAATACAATGGCGACACAAGCGGTTGGGGATGCAGTGGAGAGATGCTTCTCCTTAAAGCAGAGGCGCTGGCCTGCAAGTCCCACACGGACCCCACAGAGATCAGGCTCTGTTCACCTGCAGAGGTCGGCTCACATCGCCAAGCCTGAGTGCAGGACTCTCCTCTGTAAAGAGGAGACTTTGCCTCTTCCTCAGGATCTGTGTTCGCAGCCTTGGGCTTAGACACGGACTGCTTGTGTTTCTTCCCAGATGAAGCGTCTGTGGCTCCAGGTGGGTGTGTTTTATTTACAAGGATCTTCATTCCCAGTCCTGAGATTGTCCAGGTGGAGCTAAGTCAATGTCTTGGCGCTGTAGAACCCCTTATCCACTAGGAAGATGGTTTGGTATCAAAGGGAACATCAATATTATGAATCACCCCATTCTCCATGGTTCGTTCCAAGGTTCTCCAATGTTTATCCAAACGTGGTTCACATTAAGAATTACCATCTGTAGTGTGGGATGTCCCATGCATTTCTTTTATTTTGTTTTGTTTCTTTTTTTTTTAACTTTTATTGCATTATGATGAGAAAAGTTACATGATTTCAATTTGTCTGAATGTCTTGTTTCTTTTTTGAGACAGGGTTTCTTTGTGTAGCCCTGGCTGTCCTGAAACTCACTCTGTAGACCAGGCTGGCCTCAAACTCAGAAATCTGCCTGCCTCTGCCTCCCAAGCGCTGAGATTAAAGGCATGTGCCACCACTGCCTGGTACATTTCCTTTTTTAACTTACCTGACCAATAGGGACACCCTTCATAGGTATTAACGTCCTAAGACATAATGGGTCTGGTTGTTGAGGAAAGCAAAGTAGTGAGCACCGGAAGTGTGCTCGGGTATATAGGACTCATAATGCGTTTCTGACATCTTACTCACTGCAGTCTCCAGTCCCGATTATCTGGGTCTTCCTATGATATGATTCCCTGACATTAAACTAGCAAAGCATAGTGTTAGAAGACATGGGTTAGCCGAAGCGCGGGGCTGGCCGAAGTGTGGTGTCACGCAGGGCAAAACAGCCGTGAGAATGACAGAGAAGGAGACTTGCAGGCCTGGGGGTGGGGAGAACCGTGGCATCGAGCTGGGTCAACGAGGACGTGAATGTCCTTCCAGGTGATCTGGTTATGTGCCCTCAGGTGCCTGCATGGTCTCCTCTTTGTTTTCTCTGTGACCCCCAGGCGTCCCATCTTTCTGACTGAGGGGTCTTGTCTAACATTGCAGGATGGTACCAAGACAGGGTGAGGTTGGTTTGTGAAACAAACCCCTTCCTGTAGTTAACAGAGGATCCACCCCCCTCCAACACCTGTCAAATGTGTCCTTCCATCTGACCAGAGTGTGTGGTATCTGTGGTGCTTGACTCCAGTGACAGACAATGGAAGGTTGGTCTTGGGTGGCATAGACGTTGGCATGCAGTGTGAATAATGCCAGGTTTAATTCGGTATTTGTTGGTAGGAAGCCCTGTGTTTAATTAATTGTTTTTTAAGTATTCAATTTGTTCTTTCAATGACAGCTTAGCTCCGAGGGTTGTGAGGGATACCAATATGGTGGACAATTCTCCAAGACTTGAAGAAATTTTAGAGTTGATGGCTCTTCAATGCCCATCCAGTATCAGCTTTGATATGGAGAGAAACCCCCATAATAGCAAAAGTGGAGAATATGTGACTAATTAGGTGGGTTTTTTTTATGGGGATAGGTATCTATCCATAGTAATGAATACAGATTTCTGTGTGCCGAATGATGGGATGTAGGTGATGTCATTCTTACAAGAGGGCATTAGCCTTAGGGCCTCTGGGTTTGGTGTCCATTTGTTGTATAGCAGGGGTGCAAAATAGGGAGGAGCAAGTTCTGAGGACGTATTTGAGGTATTTTATGGGACTATTGAGGAATCTGAGCATAGTCCTTTCAGGTTAATATGGGTGAGCTGATGGGAGTTCTTTAGTAGTGAGGGGTGACAGAGTAAAAGCCCCAGTTGTGGCAATCTTACCAGCTGATGTGTTGCCATCAGAGAGGGATCTGGTGAGGGATGAGTGTGATGGCACATGGCTGATTTTAAATGAAAGATGTTCTAGGTTAAAGTATTTTTGAAATCTTAATTAAAGCTGGGCAGCAGTGGTGCATGCCTTTAATCCCAGCACTTGGGAGGCAGAGACAGGTAGATTTCTGAGTTCAAGGCCAGCCTGGTCTACAGGGTACATTCCAGGACAGCCAGGGCTACACAGAGAAACTCTGTCTCAAAAAAATAAAAAAATAAAATAAAAAGAAACCTTAATAGTTGGGAAAGAAGGTTACCACCAAGCCTGACAGGAGTAAGCTGACTGGATAAGTGGCGTCTGAATATAGATTAGATGGTTCCTTCGGGTATGTTAAGACCAGGAAGATGGAATACAGTTCTTTAAATCGGGGAGGCTTATCTGTGAGAGGGGAAAAATGTGACTCAGAGCCAGTGTCTCTTTGGTATACTGTGTAGACGGTATCTGGTCACTCTCCATCCGTAAGAGCTGAGGCCGTGGGATGGCGACCATGAGAACGGTGGGGGAGGAAGCCACCTAAAGACTGGTGTGGCTGTAGGAGTTTGTCTTTGAGGTAATGGTTATCTGTCTGTCCTGGGAAGCCAGTGAGACTAGGAGCAAAAGAGGTATGTTTTCCCAGGAGACATTAGATGTCTGGGAGGGAGAAAGGTAAGACAGTTATATCAGGTTCCTTACCTATAGTTTTTAAGGTACGCCTCTCTTCCTGTCTTATAGTGGATAAAGCGTCAGCCTCTGTAGGTAGTTGAGGCACTCCCCCTGTTGGCATATCCATTCTAGGATCCCTGTGAGGGCGAGATTTGAATATAAGTACCTGGATTGGGTGTTGTGGATCATAGCGAGCCAGGTGTATGTAACATGGTTTTTAATAGAACAAAGGGTCCCTCTGGCTGCTGGCATCAGGAAGAGCAGAGAGAAGGAATATCCTCGTCACCTTTAAGTCAATCAAATAGAGGCTTGGAGTGCCTGGTTGGTGTAAGGAGCCAAGGTCTAAGCCAATCAATGGTGCATATTCATGAGTGGATGCAGAGTGTCCGCCACATGCTGGCATCTTCATCCCTCGTCGTCTGTCCAGTTGCAGTCTGCAGGCAACAAGCTGAGTCACACTGAGCACCAGGAGAGCCAGTTTAAAGTAGTACAGCTGCTGTCTCTGGGGTGTTCTTTGAATCCTGGTAAGTGGAGAGGGGTTTCTGTGTGCATCTACAGATGCAGGGTGAGTCTTGTGTGGTGCAGTAAGGTTCCCTGAGCATCCTGCACCTCCTTTAGATGTTTCCAAATCAGAGTAACCATCAGCAAAGGTAGGGGTAATTTGAACAGCTCCCTTGTAATCCATGAACCCCTCCTGCAGTTTTCCCCGCTTACAACTTGCTAAATTCGAATGTGCACCCGTGTTGTGTGACGGGATTAATACCCCTCCTCACCCCAAAATGTGAACCCACGGCAGACAAAAGTAATGAGGCACCAAAGTCCACCTTGGTGAGCCAGTGAGATTTTTACCGGGTTACCAGGAGTAGAGGTGATGGGTACTGTGGAGGTTTGAATACGATTGGCCCAAGTGTGGCACTATTAGGAGGTGCGGCCTTGGAGTACGCATGGCTTTGTTAGAGGAACTGTGTCACTGTGGGGATGGGCAATGAGAGCCTCCTCCTAACCACACTAGGTCTTCTTCCCCTAGCGGCCTTCAAATGAAGATGTAGAACTCGGGGGCTGGAGAGATGGCTCAGCGGTTAAGGTTAAGGGCACTGACTGCTCTTCCGGAGGTCCTGAGTTCAATTCTCAGCAACCACATGGTGGCTTACAACCATCTGTAATGGGATCTGATGCCCTCTTCTGGTGTGTGCCTGAAGACAGTTAGAGTGTACTCACATACATAAAAATAAGTAAATTTAAAAAAGAAGATGTAGAACTCTCAGCTCCTCCCACACCATGCCTGCCTGGATGCTGCCATGCTCCTGCCTTGATGATAATGGACTGAACCTCTGAACCTGTAAGCCAGCCCCAATTAAATATCCTTATAAGAGTTTCCTTGGAGCTGGGCAGTGGTGGCGCATGCCTTTAATCCCAGCCTGGTCTACAAAGTGAGTTCCAGGACAGCCAGGGCTACACAGAGAAACCCTGTCTCAAAACAAAACAAAAAAAAACTATCCAGCACAAATGACTGGGCAAAGGGAACTCTAATGGTAACTGTCTTGAGTGGGGAAACCTAGCAAGGCTAGGTTTTCTGGCTTCCTCTGTGAACATCCATCCCTTCCCACCAGGATGCAGTGGCCAGATCTCTTCAGAGCGAGGATCTCGGGAGAGGGCTAAATGGCAAGAGCACTTGCTGCACTTGTAGAAAACCCAGCTTTGGCGCACAGCACTCAAGTCAAGTCGCTCACAGTCCTCTGTAACCCGCTCCACAGGACCCAGTGCCCTCTGCTGGCCTTCATAGGTAATGCACATTTGGTGCATTTAGGTAGATGTTGTCTATCTAAATATTCTGAAATTAAAATATTCTGAAAATAAAAACAAAGGAAACAGAGCCTGAGGCATTTGGCCGCATGTAAAGGCAGTCCAGCCTGACTGTGAGAAAGCTCCTCTTTGCTAACCCAGGGAGGCATAGAGGGGTGCAGCCAGGGGAACTGAAGTTATGAGAGTTCTGCTCTTCCCCAGAAGCCTGTGCTCTGGGGCATGTTTTTCTGAAGACATCCATTTCCCCAAGTTGACCCAGAGTGATACCACCCACCCCTTCTGAGGCATGCCTACCCACATGGCCTCCCTCACAACACCCATGAGTGCTGAGGCTGTCAGCGCAACTGCAGTTGTGTGAAATCTCAAACCAACAACACAAGTTCCAGTCTGTCAGGGGCCCATGGGCCAGTGCCTTAGCAATGCCTGACCCTGAAGTGCAATCAAGGTCTGCAGAAAGTGGGTTCTGGGGAGCATCCGCTCAGGCAGAGGCTGTGCTGTTACTTTTCACCCCCCCCCCACACACACACACATACCTCCTGCTCCCGCCCCTCCAGATATCCTAGCGACCCTGCCAAAAACTCCAAGATAATCTACAACAGGCTTGCTCTATGATCCATGTCTGAGGTAAAGCTACCTGGGCTTCAGGTATGACCTTCTGGTCTTCAGACAAAAAACACAAGGGAAGGCAGGCCAGACCTCTCCCACAGCCTTCCAAGGCTTCCAGCCCTGCCCTGGTTGACACTCTTAAATCCCTCCCACGGACCCCAGGCTCTTTACACAGCTAAACTGACAGGTGTGTGTGCGCGTGTGTCTGCGCACGCTCAGGCAGGCTCTACCAGGCCCCTGCTTAGAAGGCCAAGATGCCCAGGAGGCACAGGCCCTCTTACAAGAAATCCAGCTGAAGACAAGGTACCAGGACATGGAGCTTGCTGTTTACCTCCCAGACGTGTCCCAGCCTCACTGTCCACAGCCACTTTAGGTGAATGAGACCAGGAAGAGAAGGCAGCTGGGGAGCCACAGGCTCTCGGTTTGGGCCCTACCTCACTATAACCCTGCCCTACAACAGGGCTCACAGCCCTCAGAGGGACCCTGGTTCAAGCCCTAAACGGAGCACTTACAGACACCACAGACACAGCTGTTTCATTCTTAGTTTTGTTAAAAAACAAAAACAAACAAACAACTCTGATCAATGAGGACTAGGTTTAGGAGTGGTGGTGACGCAGAGGGAGCACAGGAGGACAGGCCGAGGGTGGGCGTGGCATCAGTGTCGGGTGGGCCGTAGTGTTGCCTCCTGACCAGGGTCCTCTCCTACAGCAGAGTGCTACAGTCCAGAAAGGGTGAGTCCTCTACCGTGTCTGCTCAACTGAAGAAAAGACAGTCAGGTACAGTAAGACACAAAATGGGAAACACTCGCACCCGCTCGCACGCGAAGGCGGCACTCACTGTAGGAGGAAATGTCGATCTCGTCGGGCAGCTCGCTGATGTTGACCTCAAAACGGTCCTGCACGTCATTGAGGATCTTGGCATCGTTCTCGTCTGACACAAATGTGATGGCCAAGCCCTTGGTGCCAAAGCGGCCCGCTCTGGCCACCTGGAAGGAAAAGGGGAAAACTGCAGCCTCGTAGGGAAGACAGAGAAGGAGGTGCACAGCGCACACAGGAAGTGGGGAGAGGGTGGGCAGCTTACCCTGTGTAGGTAGGTGTCCGAGTCCTCCGGCATGTCATAGTTGAAAGCGATGTTCACGCGCTCAATGTCCATGCCTCGGCCAAACAGGTTGGTAGCCACAAGAATCCTCCGCTGAAAATCCTTGAACTGCTGATACCGAGAGAGCCTTTGTGAGAGAGTAAATGCGAGGGTTGAGACTCCCTTCTCTCCACACGGCCGACTGGAGACAGACAGGCGGACGGACGGACACAAGCACGCACGCAGGCACGCAAGCAGGCAGGTGCGAGCGCCCGACAGCCTCCAACCCACCTCTCCTCCTGGGGCATCCCACGGTGGATAGCAATGGCTGGGAAGTTCTGCTCCACTAGAAGCTGGGCCAGGGCGATGCAGCGCTGCACGGACTTCACAAAGATCACCACCTGAGGGTGCACAGGCGTGATGTATGCACACCACCCGAGTGTGGGTGTGATGTACGTACGCCACCCGAGTGTGGGCGTGACGTATGTACCAGCTTTCCACAATCACCGTGTCTTGTTTTTTAACTAAAGGTGTATGGGTTTTGCCTGCACACTTGGTGCCTGGAAGGCCAGCAGAGGACACTGGACTGTCTTCTTCCGCCAACTGTAATTACAGGACTAGGAGCTGGCAGAGGTATTCAGAACTGAACTTGAGAAATTCCTGGAAGAACGAAAGTGCTCCTAACCTCTGAGTCACTTCCCTGACCCCAGAAATCTCACTTTTGAAGTTTTGAAGATTTGTGTGTGGTTTTGTGGGTATGTGCCAGGTGCACTTTCAAGACATCGGCAGGAGCCAGTTACATGGAGAGGTACCATGAACTCAATGTACATCCTCTCAAGCGCAGAAAGCTTGAGACAGGGTTTCTCTATTAGCCCTGCTTGTCCTGCAAAACATTATGTAGACCAGGCTGGCCCCACTGTACTCACAGAGATCCATCTGTCCCTGTCTAGTGTTGGGGTTACAGATGTATGCTAACACACGGTACAACTTTAGGGTTTGTTTTGCTTTTCAAGGCAGTCCTTCTCTGTGTAGCTGGCTGTCCTGCAACTCTCTCTGTAGACTGAAGGGCTGCCTGCTCCCACCTCCAGACCTGGCAGGATTTCTAAAGGAGTTCCTCAGCCCCTTAGTCCAACTCAAATATCCCTTCACAAAAGGCTTTTTCTGATCTTCATCCTGACTGAATTATGTCTAGGCCTTAATCTCTGAACATC
Organism: Montemys delectorum; assembly: GCA_019843815.1. Classification (NCBI taxonomy): domain Eukaryota; kingdom Metazoa; phylum Chordata; class Mammalia; order Rodentia; family Muridae; genus Montemys; species Montemys delectorum. The sequence goes on along the minus strand of JADRCD010173520.1, from coordinate 14,908 downwards.
CTGGCCTCTGAGCTGCATGGACACAGACCTCAAAGCAGCACACACAAGGGCGAGGCCACCCCTCGAACATGTTAAGAACGAGAAGCACAGTCTAGAGAACCCAATGATCCTCTTCCAACAGCAAGAGCCCCACAGCTCTCCAGCAGCCTGGCACAGCTGCCACACTTAGGTGAGTGCCAGGTGCCTGCAGAGCTCTGCTCCATTACTGACGTCCAACTCTACCTCAGCTCTTATGCAACTTCATCTTCCCACTTCGGACTTGCTCCATCCAGCGCTTCACCTCTTCACCTACACGGCCGCCAATCCAAGGCTACTTCTACACAGGCTTCTGCTACAACTGCAGACGTGCCGTGCTCACACATACACAGACCCTTGACACTGACCTGGTTGAACTCGAGGACATCGAGAAGGTCAAAGAGCTTCCGGTTCTTCTCGTTGTCCTTCAGTTTCACGTAGTACTGCTGCAACCCGTGCAGCGTCAACTTGGTCTCGTCATCCACGAAGATCTCCATAGGCTGAGGGGGAGGAAGGGTAGGGGCAGGAGGAGGGCAGAGTGGGGGGGTTAAACCTGGGGGGGTGGAGGACGCTGATCTCCAATACACCCCATGGAAGGATGGGGAGGAGAGAGAAGAGTGAAAACCCCTCCCCACCACAAACAACACTCTGTGCTGAGCTCTCTTTTAAGCTAGATCTGGTAGCGTCCACATCAACTTAATTTTAAGCCCAATTGACATTGGTTAGAGCTCTGCACAAAGCCAAGTTGGCTTTGTTGGAAATGGCAGAGGAAAGATAACAACAGGGCATGGTGCTCAAGGGGAGAGTGTGGCCAGAACACCCAGGAGGGGCAGCAATGTCACTAGAACAGGACAGGGACAACTGCCTCACTTAGCTGTCTTCTCTGTACTTTAGCCAGAAGGCTGCAATGGACACCATCAAAAGCCACTTAATAGCCAGGCACCAGCAGCACACTGACCCAGCTCTCGAGTGGTTGAGGTAGTACATTCTCTAGAATGTGACTAAAGAGGAGCAAGCTGGCCCAAGGTGAGACACCCTGCTGTGAACCACCAGATCAGCTCAAGAAGAGAATGGCCTCTGAATTCGGTCAAAACCATCTACATTTGGGAGATCAGGGAAAAACGGTCCCAGACAAAACTGCAGCCTCCCTTCCCCACACCTGCAGCAGCCAGGCCAAGCCAGCTCTCTGAGCTCTAACTCAGCACAACTTGCCCTTCCTCTCTTCTCTTTCCTGGTGCCAGGCAACATCCTAAGCAGCTCCTCTTGACCTGACTGAATCCCACCCCTGCAGATGCCCTCAGACCATCACTAGGCCTGCCTGCTTTCTTGAACTCTTAACTAAAGGGCATGGCTTCTCTTTCTCTCTCCATCTCCCTCCTGGCAGCAGCTGTGAGATTTATGGCTTGGCTGCCCTGTTTTTCTCTTCAGTTCTAATACAAAGATCTTTTAGCATCAAAGGTGAAAAGGGCAATGGAAATCGCCTACACTTTATAAAAATAAAAATAGGTGTACCCACCCCTAACCCTTGAAGGGAAGGAAGGAGCATAAATATTGAGACAGTTAACTCCAGGCTGGACTTTGCCAGGGACCAAGGCGGGGGTCAGAAACCTCTTCCAGAAGACAGGCTCTTCAAATAAGTCCCACAGCTGCCTCCTAATTCTGCCCCAAGCCCAGCCCGAGAGAAAGGCATCTATCTTGTCAAGGGCAGGGCCCGGGAGGGGGAGTGAAGGACCCACTGCTCAGTCTTGGCACTGACACCCACCGGGTCACTTGTCAGCACAGCTTCCTATTCGACGTTTCCCATAACCCTCATTTAAAAAAAAAGAGAGAAAAAAATCCACCACCCCACTCAGGACACTTCCCCCCAACAAGTATGGGGGTGGGGTACAGCACATTAGGTTCAGGAAAAAACCGGGAACAGAAAAAGAGGCTGGATTGGTCCTCAGCATCCTGGTCAGGCTCCCGTGGCCTCCGCGGCTGCCATCCGCTGCTCGAAGGTCTGCATTCTGCCGTCGCGCCTCAGTGCTTCTCTGCTGCCAGCTCACATCAACCAAGGCTCCGATGGGCGCAAGGAGGTATGGGCGGGAAGGAGTAGGGGACTGGGGGCTGAGGTGCCAAAGGCCCCCGCTCCTGGAGGTCGGGAGGGGCCGATGCATGGTGCTGTTTGTTTGTTCTTCTTCTGGACAGGCCCTGCACCTGACTGTCCCTCTCTCGCTCTCCTGCCACTGACATGTAGAGTTTCGGTGAGCAGAGGCTCCAGCTGAAGGCTCCATGCCACCTGGAGGGTGTGTGGCTCAAGGGGGCGTGTAGGAGACGATGGGAGGGTGATAGGGCACAAAATTTTGCCCTATCCCCAAGGGAGAAGAGGTTCAAAAATGTCGTGATTAAAAAATGTCAAACACTACCCGCTCTCACGTTAACCCGACCAAGTCTTCCGGAGTTTCCCTGGCACGCGCAGACCCTATCGCTAACTGTCTCTGCCTCTGTGTTTTCTTCAAGGAGTTGTTGTTCCCAGACGGGCACAAGCTCCCTTCTTGGTGCTTGAAGGACAAGGGAGTCTGGAGGAATAGGGCGAGGAGGGGGGGAGGCAGCGGGCGGGGAGTGGGGGGAGAAGGTAGAAGGGTATTTACATCTTGCATGAACTTGCGGCAGACTGGGCGGATCTCTTTGCTCAAGGTAGCACTGAACATCATGACCTGCTTCTCATGGGGGGTCATGCGAAAAATTTCCTGGACATCCCGACGCATGTCTGCAAGAAAAAAAAAAAAAAGACACAGAAGAAAATGAGTCTGTGACTTAAGTCTAGTGAAGCCACGGAAACTCCGAGGGAAGCCACTGCGGAGATGTGGCATTTCCAGAATCTCAGAACAAGCCAGGCTTTGTGACACATGCCTGCAATCCCAGCACTTAGGAGGTCCTGGCTGGAGGACCAGGAGCTGGGTGTACTAGTAACAGCTCGGAGTAAGGAATGCACTTAGAAAGACCTGGGGTCAGTCAACCCCTCCTGTGTTCTGACAGCAAATATGGCCAAACTTAAAGTCCAAATTTACAAAATGGGGACAAAGCTCACCAGAGGCTCAGGGAACAGCAGCCCTTAAATATGGAGTAGGAGGCTGGACAGAGGTCCAGCAGTCAAGGGCACCTGCTGCCCTTACAGAGGACCCACATTAGGTTCCCAGCTCCAGGGGGGGTTCACTGTCTCTATCCTCTATGGGCACAAGCATGCATGCACACATACACACTTAAAAATAATAAATTTACATCTCTAATCCCAGAACTCAGGAGGTAGAGGTAGGCAGATCTCTAAGTTTGAGGCCAGCCTGGTCTCTAACATTAAGTTCCAGGCTAACCAGTGCTACATACTAAGACCTACACATACATATTGTCTCCAAGAAAACAGGCACACAGCTCTGATGGCCCTTTCCCGCTCTCCCTACGCCCATCTCAGAAGCACTCAACTCTCTACACCAGTCCACTGAGCCTTCCACCTTCACCTCTAGCCTTACACACCCTTTCAGCCAGACAGATACGGCCATCTAATGCCACTATCAGTGTGCCATCTTAGGACAGCCAAAGGCCATTTGGAAAGACTTTTCTCTAGAGCTACACTCTTTTTCTACTCTCCCAACTCAACAAAATCAATTTCCTCCCCCCCACTCTCTTAGAATTAAAAGCATGTCAAACCTTTTCTTCTTTTTTGTTTTTGTTTTTTCCGGGACGGGGTTTCTCTGTGTAGCCCTGGCTGTCCTGGAACTCACTCTGTAGACCAGGCTGGCCCCGAACTCATAAATCCGCCAGCCTCTGCCTCCCAAATGCTGGGATTAAAGGCGTGAGCCACCACCGCCCAGCCTTTTTTTCAAAAAGATTTTTCAGGAGTTTTTCTGTGTAATCCTGGATGTCCTTGAACTAACTCTATAGACCAGATGGGCCCCCAACTCATAGAGACTCACCTGCCTTAGACTCATGAAGTGCTTGGATTAAAGGCACATGCCAAAACTAGCACCTGGAGCTCCCTTGTTTGTTTGTACTTATATGACGTGTGTAGGTGTTTGAGCTTCCATGTCCACCTAAGTAACATGTACATGTGGTGCTCAAAAAAGCCAAAGGAGGATTTCAGGGACCCCTGGAGACCGGAGTTATATATAGTTGGTTATAAGCTGCCATATGGATGCTGGGACTGAAACCAGGTCCTCTGTAAGAGCAGCCAGCGCTCTTAACTAATGAATGATTTCTGTAGCACTCCCCAATGAAACTCTTAATGAAAATTTCCTTTAAACCCCACTTGCAACACTACAACCAGAACACATGATCTCCTGTGAACATTTACCAGATAAATTCAACTCCAGAAACCTGCACACCTATGAATCCTGATCACTATACTATATTGGGATGCTATACTGGGATACAAGGACAGGCACCTGCTGCTCTAGTATGACACCCAGTACACGGTCCATCCCTAAGGAGAGGGTGCTAGTGCTGACTTGTCAGCACACTCCGTTCCCTGCTACAGAAAGGGGCACAGGGCACAGGACCAGAGGAAGAGAAGGAAGCCCAGAGCCATCAGTCATGGGTGATAGATAAGAGTCGTCCTTGCACACAAGTGCTCCTATGTCAAACATACATCATTTGGCTCAAAGGGCAGCTCCCCAAACCACCTGAGCTGAGGCCTGGGCACCGCCACTCACCGAGCTGTTCAAGCATCTTGTCACACTCGTCCAAGATAAAGTGTTTAATGTGTTTCAGATTCAGGCTCTTATTTCGAGCCAGGGCTAGAATTCGGCCAGGAGTCCCCACAACAATGTGTGGGCAGTTCTTCTTCAGCACCTCTTCATCCTTCTTGATAGACAGACCGCCAAAAAACACTGCCACCTGTCAACCACGAGAAAGGACAATGTTCTAGTCTCCCAGAGTTCCCATTCTCTCCCACCCTCTTGTTTGAGAAAAGGCCTCACTGTATAGCCCTAGCTGGCCTAGAACTCACTTTGTCGATCAGCCTGTCTGTCACCCACGTACAGATTGGGCCACCTTGCCAATACCTTGCCAGTGTGTCCATTCTGTAGTTGACTGTAAAGCAACTCTTAGCTTTCAGGGCTGTAGTGACTCCTGTGCCTCCGGTAAGAAAGAAAGGACGTGCTCAGCACCATGGGGCTAAGGGGAATGGAGGAGACGAACATTCGGCTTCTCTGCCTCTACTCAAACTCTAAGACAGGATCACTCTACACAACCCTAGCTGGTCTACACAACGAGGCTCATGTGACTCCAAAGCCACAGCTCCCTTACACAAATGAAGAAAGCAAGAAGCCACCAAGACGTGAGAGGTGCCACCAAACAAACAAACCACACGCAGGCTTCCTAACTGCCCTGTCAGTCAGACAGTCTAGCTGGCCTGGAGCCTGTGCTTCCTGAGTGCCTGAGATAAAAGCCGCACCAGGTGTAAACCACTGAGCTCGGGTGGACTTGTCCAATTTCAAGGGGAAAGAATCAGGAATCTTATTCTACAATAAACCTCTTCCCCTTTCTCGATCCAGAATCACAAATGGTTAACATGTAGCACACAGGAGCACTCCTGTTCAAAATGGTTTACCACGTATCAATTAAGCTTTCAGATATAAGTTACAAATACTGAGGGAAAAGCCTAACTAAGTGAGGAACTAGACAGCCCCCTAGGGGACACTTTGTTGCAGAACCAAGGAAAAGTACAGATCTGATTTTATGACTGTGTAGGTATCTGACTGAGGGGGGTGGGGAGGGATGCAGTGCTTCACCTAGCCACACCAAACCCAGCCTCATACTTGATCCCAACCCTCAGAGCATTTTGAGTAGCACAAGGGTGTTGTGGGACCTGCAGAGGAGGACCAGTAAACGTCTGCAATCCTCCCCTTTGTTTTGTAACATTAGCCCAGGGCAGCCTTCAACTCCAGCAAACTCCCACCTCAACCTCCCAAGCCCTGGGGATATAGGAATGAGCCACTGAGATAGCTTCAGTTTCCAACTGTTAGATCCACCGGAAAGAACAGAAAGGACCGCTCAGCCAAAGAACTGAAAGTCTGTTAGTTTCTTGGTAAGGTATGATAACTACATACAACCAGAGAGGCACACACACAGACAGACATAGACAACGTCTCCAGATCACAAACTATTTTCAAAATCCTAGGAGGAAAAAAAATATATATATATATATGCTAAAATCTTTCACAAAGAGGCCAGTAAGCTTGCATATAGACAGGTTAGGAAACAATGTCTAATGCTTGGTTGTGCAGAGCAATGGGAACCTCAGGGATCACAAGATCTCTACACTCCTTTAGCATTTTGCATATCCTGCCTTTCCTTTTCTTCTTCCAGAATTCCCCTTTTTAAATCTGTCATGCTGGGTGGTTGTGGAGATGGTGACGCACGCCTTTAATCCCAGCACAGGCAGAGGAAGGCAGACCAGACTTGGAGATCAGCCCAGCCAAACCCTGTGGTGGTGGTGTGTCCAGAAAGCTCCATTCTTGAGTTAAAATCCACACCAGACCTAGATGTAAGGGCACCTACCTTCCTCTCGCCATATACATCCCAAACTCTCAAGCCATCTTCCAAGCAGTACAGAACAGAACCAGGCAGGTGGCAAAGGGCTGCCCCAACCACTCAGGAACCTGTGGCAGGAGCCTCAGGTTCAAGGACCCCTGTCTAGACTAAGGTGAGTTCAAGGCCTACCAGGACAACTTGGTTAAGAGACAATTGTGACCGTGAAAATGAAGGGACTTGGGGGTAGCTCAGTCCCACACTTAGTAGCAAAGGCTCTGGGATGGAATTTGCAATACCAAAGCCAACTAACTAATCACAAAGTGTTGCAGTGGTACCACCTAAAGCTATGAACTCTTAGGAATACACAGATGCATTCGCAGTATGGAACCTGGAGGAGCAGCTTCGGAGGGAAGGGCTTGGCACTGACTGAAGTCTCTCCTGTGCCCCAGCCTGCAGGAACGCACTACTGACAGCCCGAGGATGGCCAACCAACCGATGGCCCACAAGTTCCCGGTGCCTCTGACTCCCCACAGCCTCCCTGTCCCCGGTTTCTTCACCTCCCCCCCTTACCTTGACATTCGGCATGTACTTTGAGAAACGCTCATATTCCTTGCTGATCTGGAAAGCCAGCTCCCTAGTGTGACACATCACCAGCACAGACACCTTTGTGGGAGCAAATGGAGACAGACACAGTAAAGTCAGCCCCCCTCGTCACAAGAGCATCTGGCAACTTGTCAGCGAAGTCGGTTTTGTTAAACCCTTATGCCCATGCTGCTACAAAACATTTCCCGTGAACTGCCGGAGGAGACCAGCTCTGAGAGCACAGGTAGCCAGAAAACAGCCCCCGGGTGCCCCAGCATACCTACCTGCCCAGTAACTGGCTCCAGCTGTTGCAGTGTGGCCAGGACAAACACTGCTGTTTTTCCCATGCCTGACTTGGCCTGGCACAGGACATCCATCCCCAGAATGGCCTGAGGGATGCACTCGTGCTGGACTAGAAGGGGAAAGGAAGAGACTTTTTGCCCCATGCCAAACCCTTCTTCCCACCCAAGGCTTCAGATTTTACCTTGTCTCCTTTCAGACCCCATCCTTTCTCTGACCCCTCATCACACACCCAGATCAAACCCTGCTACCTGTGCCCCGGCACCCCAGTCCTACTAAGAACCCTGTGACCAACCAACAGCTCACCCACCACGCTCCTGGCTAGCCTTACTCTCCTGACACCGTAACAGTCCGTGAATCTGGCTGCCACAGGCCATTTCTCCTAGAGGTTGCTGTGCCTTTGGGTCATGTAACCCTGCAACCCTGAACAAAATGAAGGACTTGGTACCTGACCCAGGAGCCAGGAGCCAGCATCCTTAAAGGGATCGTTAAGGTTTCTGGAAACCATACTTGGCCCAAAAGAGGGAAACTAAAGGTCCAACCAGGCCTCTCTGAGAGTCCAAATAGTCAAAAAGATGAAAACAAAGCACAGAACTAAGCAGCCCTCTCTCTAGTGGAAAACAAAAGCCTCCTCAGAGCTTGGCCTAGCGCAAATAAATTCAAATCCTGTGACCCGAGACATGAACCATGCTTTTCTTGTACCCCTTCAGTGCTAAGCAAGGTCTCTACAACCCAACAATAAAATATACCCTCTGATGGATGCTCGAAGCCACAGTCAACGATGGCCCGGAGCAGCTCTGGCTTGAGGAGGAAATCTCGAAAGCCCGAGCTGTGGATGGAGACGTAGGAGCCCTTGACGTCTTTCTTGGCGGGAGCTTCGGTCCCATCGGCCCCAGCGGCTGTCTCCACCTCATCGTCTTCATAGTCCAAGAGCTCATTGTCCACATCGTTCTCTGCCATAATCGGGCCGGCAGGGGGAGAAGGGAGGTCTCTGAGTTAGGTATCCCAGAGCAGGTGAGGAAGCAAGGGCAAAGAGAGGGTTTGAAGAGCAGCAAGGGAAAAGACACCAGTTTCCGACAGAAGAGCTGGGAGAGGGGACAACAAAAAACCGGAAAAACTCATCAGTCGTGAACGGGCTCCGTCACTCCTCGTCCATCCCCACACCCTTCCTATTTTTCTCTAAACTGTGAAACCTTTGTCCCGAAAGAGGAGTAACAGAGACTGACTGACCCACGACGTAAAAAACGGAACACCAGACGGGAGAGACAGAGAGTGGTCTCGACCGCTAACCACATTCAGGCTGCCACTTTGACAGGCAGGAGCCAACTCGGTAAAAATGAGCGTGGCTAACGACTCTCGAGAGGATGGAGACACAAAGGACAAGAGAAGACAAGAGACTGCGCCTTCCCCTGTCACCTCACGGTGCTGATCCCCAACGTCAGCCATCAGTCAAGGGTGATAGATAAGGGTCAGCACTGCGCAGAGCGCTCACTTCCCAAATGCAAACATCATGTGGCTGCCACTATTCGCCCGAGCGCCCGTCCCGGCGGCCGGGGCGCCCTGATTCCCAGCGCTGGGGACGCGGGAGCAGGAAGGTGGGTGGGGGGTGGGGAGGGGTAAGTGCAGGGGGTAGGAATGGCTCCCTACCAAGAAAAGAAAAACGTGTTTTGAAAAGGGGGGGTGTATGCGGTTAAATGAGAGTGCTTGCTTAGGAAACGCGAGAGGCCGCAAGGAAGGATCGGCTCAGCGCTGCCAAAGTTAATTTAAAGAGTCACCATTAGGGAATTAAGGTCACGGCTGAGGACGACGCAGGCTTTAAGAGTGCGGAGCCGAGGGACGCCGTGCAGGGCTCGCGGAAAGCTTCCCGGGAAACGCGCGACGCCATTGGCCGTGCACGGAGATAGCCAGTTAGATAGAGCTCCAAATAAGGGAGCGTAAGCAGCAGGGGTCAGAGGGTTGAATGGGCCCCGGGGCAAGAGCCTTCTCCTCCCCGGCCGAGCGAGAAAGGCCCGGAGGGGAGAAGAGAGGGGCCCCGCCCTCCTCCTGGCGCCGCCTCCGGCCGCCGCGGCCTCGGGTGGGCCCAGGACCCACTGGAACATCCAGGAAACGAGGAAACACAATGGCGGCCGAGGCCACCATTTTGGATCGTCCCCCCCTTGTCTTCCCAGCTCCCCTACCGAGATCCGTTCTCAGAAAGGAGTCGAAGACAATGGAACTGAACGCCCGCCTACGCACCGGCGGCCACAGCGCCGGCCCGGCCCGGGGTATCAGGGGCCCGCGCGGCGGGGCGAGCCGCGGGAGGAGCAGATGGCGGCGGATGGCTCCCAGGGCCGAGCTTACCTAAGCACTGCGAGCGTGTATGGCGGCAGCAACAGGGACGGAGGCGGGAAGCTGCCTTCACTTCCGGTTCCAGGCTCGCCCGGGGCCTCCCGCCTTCCCGGACGCCGGGGCGCATGCGCGGGGCGCCGGAAGCGGGCGTCTCGCTGCGCTCGCTGCGCGCGCTCCGCGGCGGGCTGTGCGGGCTGCTTCCTTGCAATAGAGCTCCTGGCGCCTCCGCCCGTCGCGATAGCCAGAGCGCGGCTGGAAGCTCGCTTCTGCCCACCCGCCGCCGGTCGGCTCTGCTTTTATTTTGTTTGCCGCGCCACGCTTCGCCCTGGGCCCCTCTCTGTGGGCACGGAGGACTCCGCGAGCCGAATTAGAAGCGTTTCTCATGGGGTCCTTAGCCTCGTAGTCAAGGTGACCCGAGAGCGGCTAACGCAGGCCTCTGCTGCAGGGGAGGGGGGGACACGTGACCACGCCCATTACCGTTGTGCAGAGGATAGGCAGGATTTACCCAAAATTGTATTGGGAGATGGGGGCTTACATTCTGTCTAGGTGCTAAATAAATGGCGGAGTTTGAGGTTTATGCACCTCTCCATAATTATTACTAACTAGGGCAGCAGCATGAGCTCTGTTCTATTATTCAACCTGGATTTTTTCTCCCTAAATACTCCCTTCTTTGAGAGGCTACATGTATCAGAAGTGACGTCCTGTTGTTGCCTTGCTACATAAACATAAGCACACGCTTTCCCTATTAAGGACACTTAATAGTAATACTAAGTAACACTAAGTATCATTGTTGCCAACCAGCAGGCTGTGTCCTGCTCAACGCGTAAACTCGCTGGGCTGGGCTGCGGCTTGGTAGCTTTGGATTCCTCAGCACTTGGCAGCTGTAAGCAGCAGGCCGGTGGGTTTCCTCGGCCCCTGGTAACTTAGTAAGTGCTGTAGCTCCAGAAAGTGAGGTACCTGGGCCTTTGAAGAGTTTTCAGAATGCCGGGCAGTGGTGGCGCACGCCTTAATCCCAGCACTTGGGAGGCAGAGGCAGGCGGATTTCTGAGTTCGAGGCCAGCCTGGTCTACAGCGTGAGTTCCAGGACAGCCAGGGCAAAGAAGAAGAAGGGAGGGGGAGGAGTTTCTAGGAACTCTCCTAGTGACCTACTTGTCACGTCACTCTCCACCACTTTCTTCCTGTTTCAGGACCTAATGTGGTGGCACTGAGGAGGGTAGCATAGTAAGATTTGTCCCAGCTGACCCAAGTGAGCCAAACATTCTGTTACAGACAGCAAAGGGTGTTTGCGCCAACCACAGCAGCAAACTCATGCAAATCAAGACCAATGTTTGCAACAATCATAATGCCGTCCCTTTGGCACCAGTCATAACACCTCCTCCTGCTCCAGGACGATGGGGAGGAGGGGGAAGACGCAAACAATCCCGGCTGAGCCACACTTCCAGGAGTTGGAGCAATTAGCTGTCATCACTGTGTGGCTTTCTCAAGGCCTTTACAGAGGATTCAAGATGGCCAGTCTGGCTGGCTGGCTGGCTGGCAGGCTGACTGACAGGCCTGGTTAAGGGAGCCAGGGCAGGAAAGGATTGTCTAACAGCTGGCTGTGATTTTAACATTGTTAAAACCTGGGCCTCTGAGCCCAGAGCACTATGAGTCCCCTCATCCGTCTTGCCATTTTTTTCTTCCTTTCTCTGCTACTGAGTTTGAAATGCTATATAGCCTAGACTGGCCTCAAGCTCTCAATTCTCCCACCTCTGCCTTCAAATGCTGGGATTTTAATGGAAGACCATGCCCTGCTCCGCTATTCCTATAAACATAAGAAAATAGAGAAATAAAACAAGGTGGCCAAAGCAATACAGCTAGCAGGGAAACACCAGGGTGCAAGCACCCCAATTTCTCATCACGTGTGTCCCTCCTCCTTGCTTTTGAATAGCTATTTCCACTGAACTGAAACATCCCCTCCTGCTGAGAGTGGAGAAGGCTCAGGAAAGTCAAAAAGGTTACAAGACACAGAACCCTTCTCCCAGATTATGTCACCAGTAAGCAGCTCCTAGTGGCGGGACTCTGTCTGGTCTGCGTACAGGTCATGCAGAGGACGGCTGGTGATGGATGACTTTTTGATGAAAAGCTGCTCCAGCCTCACTCCTATAAATAACCTATCACCCACGATACTGCCAATAATTTCCGTGAGCCCCTCGGTCGGCCAGGCTAGACTTGGGTGGTGAAATGTCTTTGGTGTTTCATGACTGCCTTATTTGGCATAGACTTTTTTTTTTTTTTAAATGTCTCTCTATAGAAAAGTCATATAAGACTATAGGTTACCTGTTGATTCAGGTTCAGGGTGAAATGAGCAGTGAAGAGAACTGATACAGGAATGGGCGTCGTCCCGAGACCAGCAGTGTCCCACCAGCACCACCCCCAACCTCCGGGCATCTTTTTATTCCCAAGTATTAACTGCCATTCGTGTGCCAAGTGCTATCTAGGCTCTGGGGACACAATGACCTTATCATCAGGTACATAATGAGAGCCAGTACCCAAACATAATGTCAAGCTGAGTGGGGTGGCCCACACCTTTAATTCCAGTACTCAAGAGGCAGAGGCATGTGGATCTCTGTGAGTTCAAAGTTAGCCTGGCCTAGCAAATTCCAGGACAGTCAAGGATACGCAGTAAAATGCATAGTGAGCCTCTCCCTCTCTCCCTCTCCCCCCCCCCCCCCTGTGGGTGTGTGTGTGTGTGTGTGTGTGTGTCTGTCTGTCTCCAGGGGTGATGAGCAGCATAAAACAAAGAAAGGGACAGGGTGCTGCTCTGCCAACATCCCCTTACAGCTATCATATGCAACCCCTCTGCCCCTGAAGACCCACATGTGTTCCCTCTTGAGAGAGAGAACACAGTACCTCATGCTTTTGTTTCTCTGAAAAGCTTCCAGGACAGCCCTTTGCAGTGTTTTTGGAAACCATATAAATACAGAACTCTGAAGGCAGTGGACCAAAGTGAGCAATGGCTAGGAAAAAAAGAGACTGCTTTCACTGACAATTGACTCATCCACCGGTATTTTATTGACACTCCACTATTACACAAAGAGGCCAGGTGCTGAAGGCACAGAAAGAAATGCATGCATATGATGTCACAGATCTCTTCAGCTCCCAGAAGCAGCAAGCTTTGAGAAAACAGAGGAAAGGGGAGCAAGGAACAGGGGTGGGAGAGGACCAGAAGTCGGCCAGCTCTGAAGTCAGGATGCTTTTCGTACCCCTGTCACCAGGACATACATTTATTAGAGGGATGACTTGGACATTCATTAGTATAATTCCAGTGGTGTCATGGAACATAGAGATTCAGGTTTTAACAGGCTATTTGTAAGTCTCATGGAAGAATTTTGGATCCTGTCACGTAGAAGCCTCCCCTCCAGGAAGAGGTTATTTATGCGAAGTGATTGGTGGGTGGTAGGAGAATGGTATTCTGGATTGAACCCAGGGCTCTGTGCATGCTACACAAGTGGTTTTGAGTAGGGCTATTTCTTTGTGGAAGGAGCTGATAGAAGGAGTCACTCTAGGGATGTGTCCCTAAGCAATGGTTCTAGACAGTAATCCGGTAGTTGGGGTGGACCTGGGGCCTGACGTCACAGACCATGCCGAGAAGCTGAGCCAGGACACGCTCCCGATTTCTCTGCTGGGAGCTCTGCATGCCCTGAACCTGACGTCTCGTGGCCTGCTCCACTTCAGCAGACAGGTTCCCCTGAGAGCCCATGGCCTGGGGGATGGGGGTGCAAGAGAGAAAGAAAAAAAGCAGACACAGAAAGGAAGGTCCCAGCATGTAGAAGGAAGGATCCTGAATCAGGCCTGGGAAGCCTCTTCAAAACTCTTCCCACCCCACAAAAACGCGTAGATACCAAGCAGGTCAGCACAATCCTTACTTCTGAGACTGTAAAATCCCCCCACCTCCTGACCACAATGACCATAAAACGGCCCCCCACCATGAGGGTTACCACACCCCACACAGACTGTGAAGGCTGCCCCCACAAGTCTCACGTGCCCGTTAGAACCCCCAGACCTTACAGATCCTGTCAAAGCTTTACCAATGTATGGTCCTTGTCAGGACCTCCTCAGCTCTCAGACACCTTGATGTCCTGTTGAGTCACCTGCGTACATCTTACAAGAGGCACCCACCAATTTGCACCTGGGTGGGTCCATCCTTGCTCCCCACTCAACTCACCGCCTGCTGTTTGCTCTGGAACTCCTGCTCTCGCTCCCTGCGGTATTGCTCCACCTCCATTTGAGCCTCCTCCTTCGCTTGCTTCAGTCGCCGGGCCTTCCCTAGAAGCAAAAGGACAGTGAGTATACACACACACACACACACACACACAACCAGGAGCGTTAGTGGGATCGGTGCCCTCTAGAAAGTTATCCAGTCTCCTGTCAACCAACCAAGTGCTAGACTGTAAAACCCACCCGTCTCTTCTGTCCTAATAGCTTCAGTTCCCCATCTGTCCCCATTGTCCTTGGGTTTTCCTAAGGACTCAAATGTCCGCTCTCCCCATTCCTAAATTCTCCTTCCAGATTCCTAAGAGAAGAAAAGGGGGCTCACTCTTCCTGGCATCGGCCACCTTCTCCGCCGCCCGCTTCTCAGCCTGGAGGAGCTGCTGGATACCCTGGGTCTGACTGGCCATTTTTGTCACTAGAGAGGATGCTGTTCCGAAGGCGACCAAGGTACCAGACGGCTCCCACCCTTCAGCGCCTACTCCTCCGGTCCCTTGATGCGGTCCTCCACTCCCACTGGGTCTTAGTGCTCCCGTTTTCACTCGGTCTCCTGCACCGGGTGGGTGTCTCTCATCCTCACACGGATGACTGGTCCTCCTCTCCAACCTCACCGAGGTAGTACCCGAAACCGCCGCCCGAGGGCAGCAGAGACCAGCCGTGCGCCGGCTACCGCAGCCGGTGCAGGGCCTCTGCGCGTCACCGGGGTCCACAGAGATGGGGCTGGGGGAGGCGGAGGGCAGAGGGTTTGGGTGGGAGGAGATCTCGGCTGGTGGTCTCAGAGGAGACACAAAGGCGATGAGAATGGTGTGGGAAGGTAAGGACGTGCTTGGACACGGCGCGCTGGGTTTCACTTACACTCCCAACTCTGTCTCCACGCCTCCCTCCGCCCTGACCCCCCCTTCAGCCTCCATCTTCTCCTTAGACTTTT
>JADRCD010173519.1:2208-18549 GCA_019843815.1 Montemys delectorum | reverse complement strand
TGTCTTATTCATATCTGCCCCCCTATTTCCCCCTGAGACTTTCCTTGGACTTCCCAAAATTATACCTCCTGTCTTCAATGCTCTCTTTTCTCTGGTCCCTAATACCCATTAATTGCCTATAGCATCTCTCAAGCCCCTCTCTCCACATACTGGCATTATTGAGTGACTTGTTCTTCTGCAACTAACCAGGACTGTTATGAAGGAAGGCAGGAGGGCAGTGGCTGTACCATGTCCTGAAGACAGCACTTCACAGTGCCTCTCCTCATCCTCTAGGAGTATCTTCTTGTCACCTTCTCTTCGAGTGCAGTCCCCGAGCCTTGCTAGAACCAATACAAATGTCCCAGTTAGGGCTGAGAACTCAACACTGTTATTCTCAACGCTTTCACTAGTCTTGAGTCACAGCTCTAACTGCTGCCCACTGTGAAAGGAAATGTCCCTGACTAAGGTTAGCATTAGTCCTAAATAGTTAGAAGGCAGCTTAACAACAAGTCCTTGTAGGAAAGCAGCAGCGGTAGAAGGGCCCCCTCGAGAGTCAGTCCCCACCCCCTTCCCCAGCCTTGAGTCTTATCCAGGTTTACAGTACCAGTTCCCTCCTCTGGAGCAGGCCTCAAATCCAATCTGTAAGTAGTTATTTTATGCCACCATTGGACTCATGGACACATCTTGCCCAGCAGATCATTATGGTTATACTGATAGTCTGGCACTGAGCAAGTCCATCAATGACTTTTCCTCCCAGCAGCCTCAATATACCTTTGGCATTAGAAAAGCCAGCAGGGAGACCTTTCCCAGATCAGTTCCAGCTTAATCTCTCTATGACCTCAACCAACGTGGAGGGTGGGTGCCTTCAGCAATCTTGTTTTGATGGGCAAATGAGAGCAAACCGACATCCTGTGATATGTTGTGGACCATCGGGATTCTCTGACCAGTTATTCATACAGAGGTATCACACACTAGTCACTAAAGATTTCATTTAATAATCAGTGTCTTTGGGGAGAGCATGGTCTAACAAAGGCAGGGTACTTCCATTCAAATGCCCTGTTTCCCATACGTGTTTTCGTATGGTTTTAAATTACTTAGTCCTCCCTCTACCCTAGTCTCTCCTTTGATTACCTACGCTCATCCCTATAGAAACCTTTAACCCCCAGTACTCTCCCCTTACTTTCATATCACACATGTTCCATTATCCCCTCTCTCACTAAGCCTATCTTCTCCCTATATCATTTGCTTTTTGTAGCTTCTTGACCCTTATAGACACTCCAAATTAAACATACAAATCTAAAAGTCTGAAGCTTAAGATCCACATAAGAACCTTCAGTGTTTGTCTGAATGGTCTGGGTTACCTCAGTATTGTATTTTCTAACTCCATCCACTTTCATTTTTCTTTACAACTGAATAAAATTCTATTATGTATATGTATTACATTCCCATCGTATATTCATTAGTTGATGGATATCTAGGCTGATACCATTTTCTAGATATTATGAATAGAGTAACAAGGAATATGATCTGCAAGTATCTCTAGAGTTAGACACGGAATCCTTAGGGCATAATGTCCAGAAGTGGTATAGCTGAATCATGTGGTCAATATATTTTTTTAGCTTTTTAAAAACCTGCCAAGGACCAGCCTCAGTTTATAGAGGGGTTCTGAGAAAGGGAGAAAAGAAAGACTCAAAGTCAAATCACGGGTACAAGCTGACAGCCTGTGTTCTGATCGAGACAGCTTTCTGAAGATCACCAGACAGCTCTGTTCTCCCAGATCAAAGCCCAGTCTTTTATTTACCTATCAATTCAATCATTCACCCCAGGCTCCCTTTTGAGATTATCCCACCGATCAGCATTTTTTAACCTCAGATTTATTATATTATTTATATGTATTAGTGTTTGCCCACATGTGTATCTCCACTACATGTATACATTACCTATTGAAGCCAGAAGAGAGCATTGGATCCCTTGGAAATGGAGTTACAAATGGCTGTGAGTTGCCATGTAGGTGCTCAAAACACATCTGAATCCTTGGTAAGAGCAACAAATGTTCTTAAGCTCTGAATTAACTCTCTACCCCTGACATTTGTTTTCTTGATAACTGTGATGGTTTGTATGTGCTCAGCCCAGGGAGTGGCACTATTAAAAGGTGTGGCCCTGTTGGATAGGTATAGGTGTGGCCTTTTAGAGTAGGTGTGTCACTGTGGGTGTGGGCTTTAAGGCCTCGATCCTAGCTGCCTTGAAACCAGTATTCTGGTAGCAGCCTTAAAATGAAGATGTAGAGCTCTCAGCTCCTCCTGCACTATGCCTGCCTGGATGCCACCATGCCCTCACCTTGGTGATAATGGACTGAACCTTTGAACCTGTAAGCCAGCCCCGATTAAATGTTGTCCTTATAAGAGATGCCTTGGTCATGGTGTCTGTTCACAGCAGTAGAACCCTAACTGAGACAACAACCATTCTGTCTTGGGTGAGATGGAAACTCAAAATAGTTTTCATTTTGCACTGCTCTGGTAGGTAATGGTATTGAAGACTTTCAAAGGTGTTTATTATTGTTTGTCTTTCTTCTCCCAAGGACTCTGTTCAGTTTCATAGCCTTTCTTTAAATTAACTGTTTTCTTGATGTTTAATTTCTTGAGGTCTTTGCATATTCCAAATACAAGTCCTCCATCAGATGTGTAGTTAGCATAGCTTTCTCGCCCATTCCTTTTTAGTATTATAAAATCCCATTTGCCTTCTTTCCTGAGCTTTGGGAGGCTTGTCAGAAAGCCCTTACCTGTCCCTGTGTACTCACAGGCACGTCCTGCTTTTCCTTCAGCATTTTCAGAGTTTTGGGTCTTAAGTTGACAGTGTTGTATTGGTAGCTTAGTTCCATGTAGGGTGACAGATAATGATCTAGTTTCACTCTTTTACATGTAGACATCTAATTTTCCCGGCACCATGGAAGGCACTGTCTTTTCTTCAATGTGCAGGACTGGACATCTTTATCCAACGTCAGGTGGCTGCCGCTGTCTCTAGATCCTCTATTCTATCCCACTGAGCTGCTCCTCTGGGCCAGCTCTGGATCCTCTATTCTATCCCACTGAGCTGCTCCTCTGGGCTGGGCCAGCTCTGTGCTGTTCCTTACCACTAGAGCTCTGTAGAATAAGTTGAAGTCAGACACGCTGATTCTACAAAATCCTTTTTATTGAGAATTGGTTTTGACTTATTGGGGGTGTTTTGTGCTTCAACATTAATTTAAATGTTTCTTTTCTATTTTTATGAAGAAGGGTAGTACAATTTTGATTGGGATTTCATTCAGTCTGTAGACTTGATTAGGTAGGATGGCCATTTTCACAATATTAATCCTTCCAATTTATGAGCGTAAGAACTCCTTTTGTTGTGCCTTCCTCAATTTCTTTCTTCCGTGTCATAATGCTTTCATTGAGAAGATTTTTCACATCCCTGATTAGGTTTAAGCTAAACTACTTTTTAATAAGGTTTTTACTTTTAAATTCATGTGCACTGATGTCCTTCTTAAATTCCTCTAGCACCATCGTGAGATATGATTTTAGATCCAAATCTTGCTTTTCCAGTGTTTTGGGATATCCAGGACTTGCTGTGGTGGGAGTACTAGGTTCTGATGAAGCCAAGTCGTCTTGGTTTCTGTTGGTGGCTGTGAGCCACCGTACAGGTGCTGAGACTGAACTCAAGCCCTTTAGAAGAGCAGCCAGTGCTCTTAACCAGTGAGTCATCTCCTTTTTTAAGTTTTATAGCTGGATAAGAGTGTTTTCTATTCTGTAGGCTGACTCTTCACACAAATGATGCTGTTCTATGCCTTTTAGTTTGAGGTACTTGATGAATTCTCAGTGTGCACTACTGGAATTCTGTTCAGAAATTCCTTTCCTGTCCCTGCAAGTTCATGCCTGGTCCGTGGTTCCTCCTCTACCAGACCAGGATATCAGGTCTTACATTGCAGTCCTATTAGGAGTTGGGTTTTGTGCAGCATGAGAGACAAGGATTTAGTTTCATTCCTCTACATGTACCAGCAACGTTTGTCCATGTCTCTATTTATTGTCAGAAAGACCTGCCGATTGGTGTAAGTCAGGTACTGAAGTTCTCCTCTACTGTTGTGCTACACTCAATCTGCAACTTTACATGTTCCATGGAATGGGGTGTACCTGTGCTCAGGCCATAAACACAATTTGTAGTGCTATCTTGGCCGATTGCTCTTTTAGTCAGCAGGAAGTGGCTTTCTCTGTCTTTTGGCTTGTTGTGTCAGATAGTGGGATTGTGACATCTGCCTGCTTCTGAGGTCCATCTACTTGAAATGTCTATTTCGATCTTTTCACCCTATGGTGGTATCTATCGTTTGTGGTGGGGTACTTGCCTCGGAGGCAGCAAAAAGAAGACCCCCCCTTTCTACTACAACTTTACCCATCTGTATCTTCTTTATAGGGGAATTGGGATTTTTAATATTCAACGTTATTATTGAAAGGTGTGCATTGATTCCAGTCATTTTGCTGCTTTTATAGTTTGGTTTGATTTTGTTAGTTTGTTTTCTTTGTGTCACCTCTTAGATGTGTTTAGCTTTCGTTTTAGTCTCAAATATTCCTCTTGGCAATGATAAATTCCTGTAGCCTGCTTTTGTCATGGGAAGGTTTTCTTCCCTTCAGTTATGATAGACAGCTTTGTCAGGTATGGGTTTGCAGGTGTGGTCCTTCAGAATCTGCAATATAGCTTTCCTAGCTTTTCTGCCTTTCCACTGAAAGATCAGTAGTTATTCTGTTGCGCCTTAAAGATTAGCAGTTATCTCTTGCGCCTGCCTTTATGTGGGACCTTTCTCTCTTACAGCTACCATTGCCCTTTCTTTGTTCTGTATTTTTTGTGTTGTAGCTATGTTATAATGTGTGTGGGGGGGGGAGTGTCCTTTCCTGGTCCTAACTGATGTTCTGGGGACCTCTTGTATATGAATGGGCAACTTTCCCTTACTTTAGGAAATTTTTCGTCTATGATTTTATTGAAAATATTTCTCATTTCTTTGGCATAAAATTCGTTTCCCTTTTCTATGCCCACAATTTGTAAATTTTGCCTTTTCATACTGTCTCTCAAATTTGCATATTCTGTTGATACCATATATATGTGTGTGTATATATATACATATATATAATCATTATATATTACATATAATGTGTAGGCTTGGTGAGAATGTGTGTGAGTGCTAGATGCTTGTATATATATGTGTTTTGGGGTGTGTGTGTATGCTTGGTGTGTGTGTGTGTCTGTGTATGCTTCGTGTGTGTGTGTCTATGTAGGTATGTGTATGCTTGTTGTGTATGTGTGTTAGATGTGTGTATATTATATGTGTGTGTTTGGTATGTGTATATGTGCCTTATTTGTGTATGTATATGTATGTGCTTGATGTGTGTGTGTATGCTTTGTGTGTGTGTATATATTGTGTGTATATATGTGCGTGTTATGTGTATGTGTATGTTTGGTGTGTGTGTGTGTGCGTGCGCAAATGTATGTATATGCTTGGGTATATATATTATTACCCATGCATATATATTATATAAGTATATATATTATCATTAATGTTGATGGAGCGCTCCAACCCCTCTGTCTTGTTCTATCCTCTTCGGATCCAGTCTGTTGCTAAGGCTTCCCACTGAGCTTTTATTTGACCCACTGTCTCTTTCATTTCTACCATCACTTCAGCTTGGTTTTCCTTCAGCGCCTCTCTTTACTGAGTTCTACCTTTGTCGCATCGTGAATTGCCTTTGCCTAGCTTCCAGCTGCGCGCGTTCTCTCAGATTACAGGCATCTCCTCTTTAGGTTGTTTTTCTATATATTACAACCATTATTTTCACTTGTGTACTTGGAGTTTCATCTGCATCGTTTTCATTATTATGCACTAATAATTTTGGAGAAGACTGTTTTTATCTTTAGTTACATTTTATTCATTTAGTGTATATGTGTAATTGCACGAGTGTACATGCATGGTCATGGTCCGTGGTATGCCTGTGTGAAGGTTCGAGGACAAGGTTCGGAAGCTGAAGGTTTAGCAAACAAAGCATTCATACATAGAAAATCAATAGATCGTTAAATTAGCAGGCAATGCTCTGTGCACGTTTGTAAATGCTATTGCTGTTGCTTGTGTCTTTCTTCTTCAAAGAACAAAATCTGAAATCCAAAATGTGAAGGCATCTCTAGGCCTTGGGAGGGGCCTCACTCTGAAAAGACTTAAAGAGTAAGGGAACACAGGGTCTGCTCTACCAGGAACTGGAAAGAAAATTGACAGAAAAAGATTCAAAGGGACTTACACTGGTGGTCAGTGGCAACTGGTAAATCTTACCAAGAAATTGCTTTTCTTCTCATGTGAAGTCAAGCAAAACTGAATCTTCCTATGTGTACTTCAGATTAGTTTAAAATACATTAGGATACACACCAAATACCTGTACACACACCACCCCAAGCATATACATACATTTGCACACACACACACCAAGCATACACATATACACAACACACACATATACACACAATATATATATACACACACCAAGCATACACAGACATACACACACACAGACACACACAACCAAGCATACACATACACACACACCCCAAAACACATATATACACACACACATCTAGCACTCACACACACACTCACCAAGCATATACAGACACACACACACAGACACACACACTCCAAGTATACACAGTCACACAAACACCAAGCATACACAGACACACACACACAGAGACACACACAGACAGACACACACACACCAAGCATACACAGACACACAGACACACACACACACACACACACACACACACACACACGCAGCCTCCTCTGACTGGCACTTGTATGTGAACGGGCTGTGGGTGGCATCTCTGCAGCCACCCATCTCTTTGCTGCTTACTATCTAGGGAAAATGACACACATACCTGACAAGGGAACAGAATACTGGCTCCACCCACACTTTTGTGGGCTTGCTTCCCTACACCAGGCTACTGACAGGCATTGTGAAGTAGAATTGCTTTGGCAGAGCCCAGGACTATGAAACATTTATGGAATTACTAGGCACAAATTACTTGGCACTGCAAATTGGAACCATCAACAAACCTTGTGACGAAAGTACTCTGGACATGAAGCAACTTGAGAGTGGAGGAAACTGGCCCTGTTGTGCTTTGTAATTAAGTGCCCATAATGCATTCAATTTGCTTTAGCCAAACTGCATATTTATGTCTGCAATTTGAGACCTGGGGTTGGGCTCATTATCACAGCCTTGGCTCTCAGCAACTGTGAAATCAAGGAACAAGCTATTCTTCAGAAGGCAGCCTGTCCCATCCCAGTGACAGCAAGTCACATTATGTGCCAGTAACATCCAGTTAGTTTTTACAATGACCATGGGTTTTTGTAGAATTAACGGCAGAAACGGAACTTCTCAAATAATACCATTTAGTAAAGTGACTTTCTATCCTCACCTTTTTTGAGAGACAAGGACTCTTTCTGTAGCTCTGGTTGCTCTAGAACTCTCTCTATAGACCAGGCTAGTCTTTAACTCAGAGACCCACATGCTTGTGCCTCCCAAATTCTGAGATTAAAGGTGTGCACCACCATACCTGGCAGCTTTCTCTCTCCCTCTTTTGAAAATCCAAATTGTGGACATTCCTTATATTTACCCAGATGAGAAACTAGACTTGCTGGTTGGAAGCGAGCTTTAAAATTGCCACATAATTACAATCTCTGCCCCACTAATCAAAATATCAAATGAACTGTTAATAGATCCATATTTTCAAATGCCCATAATTTCCAAATTATGCCCTGATAAAGGCTTGTCCCGATCTGTGCTAGCATGAGCATGATCTCTATATGTCCCTTGATGACACCAACCCCAGCCAGTGACATAATGGTCCCTCAGAGGTGGAAAATCTAAGGGGGTTATCTGGGTGTCTCACTTTTCTCTGCAGGCCAGGCAGACCCTGACTCGAGTCTACTCACCACAGGTCTAGTCACAGAGCCTGCAACAGCTGGCTTTGAGAGCTTTTGCTTTGAGAGGTGACTGTCTGCTCTGGCCCATTGTGAGTTCCCTCCCTTCTCCTCCTCTCCCCTCCCGTCCCCCACCCTCCTCTTCCCTCCCCTTCCCTCCTTACCCCCTTTCATCCAGGACTGCTTGGCCTTTCCTCGATCTTCCTGTGCTCCCATTTTCTTAATGTTTGAGAGTTGTCTTTCCTGTAGCACAGATACGCACTTTCTTTTATCCTTCAAGTAAATGTTACGGATGCTGCTGACTCTTGGCATTTGTATTTCTAAAGTTGATTCTCCTTCACCTTTGTTTCTTGTTTTCTTATGACACTGGGGTTAAGCCCGGAACCTTCTGTGTGCTGAGAGAGTGAGTTGCTACACCTAAGCAAGCTGTGTATGCCCTCATCCGGGCTGCTTCGATGTTGCACATATTCCCAACTGAGATTCTTTTTCTGTTAATTTTTGTGCTTTAGAAAATTTAAATTCTACGGTTATTTTAGAATCACTGAAAAACTGAAATGATAAAACCAGTTCTCCTAGATTCTTCCCTCAGATTCTTTGATGGTCGCTATCTCTGCTGTGATATGTGTGTGTGTGTGTGTGTGTGTGTGTGTGTGTACATTTGTCCAAGCTATTCTCAAGTAAAGTGTAGCATGGCGCTCCTTTGTCCTAATGGATTTCGGGGCATAATCTCACTCTTGCAGAACTGCTTTTCAGTCCTGAAGGAGGAGAGCACAGATAAGGAAGGTAATTAAATCCCATCTGGGACCTCACCACCCAGAAATAAGCATCTTGCTCTACAGTCTTCCAGTTCTGTTCGATGCACAGATCCAACTTTTAAAAACACAAGCGTGCTGTTTTACACGTAGCTCTGAGCCTCGCTGTGAGAGGCTAGCCAGTGCGGTGGGCGGAGCTCGCTGTGAGAGGCTAGCCAGTGCGGTGGGCGGAGCTCGCTGTGAGAGGCTAGCCAGTGCGGTGGGAGACTTGCCTGGGTACAGATCTGGACTGGGGTGCTTTTGCCTCCTGCAGCTTCTGGAACCAATTACTGCAAGCAAGGTTGCTTAGAACAAGAAAACTGTGTCCTCTCATAGTTAGTACATTGGGAGTCTGATACCAAAGCGTTGGTTGGCAGGTGTTAGTTTCCGAATTTTTTATGGACCACAACATCGCCTAAAGACCTTTAAGAAATCACATTTACAAAGACTTTCTTCCCCAATAAAGCTTTGTCCTGAAGTTCAGGGTGAGCATGAGTCTTGGGGAGGTGTCACTGTTCACACAGGTATGTGATGCTTTCTGAGTTTAACTTCCTGGCCTTTTTAAAAAAAAGACTTAAATGTAATACACAAAAGAGGGGCTTACTCAGTAATCCTGGCTATTGATTGTAGCAAGAACATGGTTATAACAGAGTTTGTTCAACCAAATGCCTATTATCTACTTATTTCTCTTGTTATTATGTACAAAGGTCTAATAAACATCTGTGGCAATCTCTGAAAACTGTACATGATTATTCCTTAGCATAAATGTTCAAGTGTGATTTACAAAATTCGAAGAGTTTTGACTTGACAAATTTTCTTTCTTGAACTTCATGCTTCCTGGCTACTTTTTATTGCTCATCCTGTGAGCTTTCCTTTTGCACAGCAGTCTGCAGACAGTAGGAGTTTGACTGTGGTGTATGCTTCGTGTGCTGGAAGCTTGTTCTCCAGTGAAGTGGGGGGAGCTGTGGAACCTTTACGGGACAGAGTCTACAGGAAAAAATCCTAAAAACCCCTTGCCATGTCCTGGGATCCAGTTAAAGCAATTCACCAGGGACCTGTTTCAAGTTCTTTAGAGTTCTGTTATCCAGGACAATGGTGTTGCTCAGTGGTAGAGCCCTTGCTAGCGTGTATCTAGGCCTTGCATTTCGATCCCAAGGACCACAAAAATAACAACATTTAGGCAAAGTTTCGAGTGTTGGTTTTAAAAACTAGAGCCAGACCACACTCAGCTCTTGAGCCTCGGGTTTGAGATGTGTCCTCTGAGGCGGGTGAGGGAAGAGATTTCAGATGTCTTCTATGACAAGGAGTGAAGGAGAAAAGTACTTTTTGCTATGTATGTAGTCTATGCCATGCACTTTGGATTTCAGCTTCAATGCGACGATATAATGAGCCTCTGGTTCATAGCTATCTGTCTCAGGTGTTTCATTATAGTGCCAAAAGCCAAGTGACACAGGACCCATTGTTTAGTCTTTCCAAATTGCCAGCCTTGGAAACACACTGGGCCTGAGGCTGAAACCACTCCCTGGTAACCTTTCTCTTGGCGGTAATTCTCATGGGGACACGCAGTGAGGTGGGAGAAGAGGTATGTCAGTGTGTTGTGGGGTCACACAGGAGTCAGGCCAGTGGAGAGGCACTCACCCGCCTTTATAAAGCAGTTGGGAACACTTGGGTGTAACAACGCTAATATGGCATCACTCGGCAGTTCAAAGGGCTGCCCTCCACACTTACAGAGGAACCTGAAAGTCTTTTCAAGGGACTCCAGGCTCAGAGACCAAGTGATTTCAAAGACGCACCGCACCTCCGGAGCCTTCTCTAAGCGCATAGCTGAGGAGGGATGATCAGGAAAAGGCACAGCTGGACGCGATGGCACCCACAGAACTGTAGTTCTCCAGAGGCAGAGGCATGAAGATCACTGCCACTTTGGGCTATCCTGCTCTCTATATAGTGGTTCCAGGCTAGCCAGGGATACATAATGAGACAACAACAACAACAAACAAACAAACAAAAAAAGCCACAGTGTTCCCTGCTACAGTGAGGAGGGGTTGGTTTCTAGTGTTAACATTCTTCTCGGGACTGCCCAGAGACTCACACAAATGCACCACCAGGCCAGGGCAAGCACACTAACAAATTCCCAGACCCAGCAGGCACACAGCAGCCCCGAGTCCTAGAGCAAACCTGAAGCCTTAGTTAGCTGCTTCTGACTACAAGTAGAGAATATTCCCAGGGATGGGCGACCACGGTGTGGCTTTAAGACATCCTGAAGGTTGGAGGAGAGGCAAAGCAACCAAAACAGCCCCCATACGCACACACCCAGCCCGTGCTCCACCCACCACACTGACCGGTTTTCTTTTATTCTTGTTTGAAATGGTTGCAAAAAGGCACGAATTCGGAGGTGGGTCGTCTCTTTAGTCCAGCCTCTCTTTAGGTCTGCAGTGAGTTTATGGAATTTTTTTGGTTTTGGTTGTTGTGGATTTGCAGAGTTACGTTTTGACTTTTAGGATTAAATGAGTTTCAAAATAAAACTCATCCAGTTACTAAAATCGTGCCCGTGTTTTAATTTTGGAAGGTGAGGGTAGGCTCTCTGATCCCGTGGGTTTTGACTGTTCTTCAGGACCGAATCCTGGAAGCTACTGAGTGGACCGCTGCCAGGAGATTGTGGTCCGAGCAGGTGGGGAGCCAGGAAAGCCACATTCTGTGGATGTGCTGGTCTCACCCCCTCCTTCCTGGACAGAGTCTCCCTGTGTCTGTAGACATGCCAAACAGTCAGTAAACCACAGCGCAGACTGGGTTCATTTCCTATTGCTGCTGGGAGGAGTTCTAACTCTGTGGCTCTAGGTGCAACACAAGCCGTTATCTTAGAACCCTAGAAGTTAGAAGTCTGAGGTAGTCCTACTGGACAACATTGGTCTATAAGAGAGGGCATATTCCTCCTGGAGCCCCGGGGAGGATGTCCCTTGCTTTTCTACCATCCATGGGCCAGCCATATGCCCAAGCTTTGGCCTGGCCTTACTCTGTCCATGCTCCTGCCTCCCTTTGGGATCACTGAGACCCATTAGACAACCCACAACAGAGTCCCCCGTTCTCAGGATCCTAACCTAATCGCATTGGCAAAATGTCATTCACAGATTCCATGGGCTGCGATGTAGACCCTTTTGGAGGTCAAGTGGTTCAGTCTACAGAAAGTTATAAAAGCAGAAAGTCAGGCTGCCTCATCGACCTCAGTAGAACTTGATTAAAACGTAAAGCATGAATGGAAGAAAGTGGTCACACCTGATCTCACAGTCTTTTTTTTTTTCCCTCTGCCAGGCACTGTCCTGCTATGCTAAGGGTTTCTATGAGAGTCATTAAAGGAATCAGGATCCTGTAGAACCTGTCCATTCTCACCCTCCCCTGGCTCAAGAGGTGCTCAGCTGGTTCAGAGGAGTCAGAGCCACTGCTAACGAAGGAGCAGGTTAAATGGACTTCCTGTGTGGCCTGGGAGCTGAAGCAATACTCCTCAGAGCTGTCATGTAGAAGTGTGCTTCTAAACAGACCGACACACCCGTCTTTCCAGAACTCCCTGTCAGCAGGTGATAGATCCCTGTTTGTGCACAGCACCCAGATACTAGGCTTAGGTGCATTGGCCCAGGGTGACTCCAGTGCTGTAGAGAACACTTAAGGCCCCTCTCCTTGTGGCCTGTGGGTTTCAAGTGACAGACATTTGTAGATCTTCTAAGAAGCCTATCAGCTGCCTCCTGTCTACCTCTGCCTGGCCTAAGGTATTCTACACTCTCTTCTCTTCTGTTTCCCTCTACTTTCCCCTTCTCCCCTCCCCTCTTTGTCTTTGTCCACTTTGTCTAGTAAGATGAAGGTTAGCCTGGAGGAGGGAATTACTAGAGGGCTGAGAGGAGAGAACCCCAAAGTTTGCAGCAGCCATGGAGGGAGGACAGAGATGGGTCCTAGATGGCGGACGACTGGCCATGTCTACAAGAAGGCCATTTAAAAAGGCAAAGTGTGTTTGAGATCTGCAAGCCTCCCTTTAAAGCCAACAGACTCTGGCAAACCTCTCAGCTTCTGGAGAATGATAGGACATGCCAGAGAGATGTCTTCTGCCCTGAGCTCATGAGTGTGATGAGTTCTGGTCCATCCTGAAGACTTCGGCTTTACAAATCCCCATCTCTGTTACGGGATGCTCGCCTGTGACTTGCTGAGCATGGATGTGTCTGTGCTCCGCCCTGTCAGTGGAGGGTGTCGGGAAATCTAGATGCTCTCATCTCAGCCCATGTAGGTTTAGACCAGGTTTATTCACTCCCAATATGTCTAGAAAAACTCAAAACTGGAATCTTTTTTTTAAAGGTTTGTTTATTTATTTCATGTGTATGAATACATTGTAGCTGTCTCCAGACGCACCAGAGGAGGGCATTGGATCCCATTACAGATGGTCATGAGCCACCATGTGGTTGCTGGGAATTGAATTCAGGACCTTCGGAAGAGCAGTCAGTGCTCTTAACTGCTGAGCCATCTCTCCAGCCCCTAAACCTGAATCTTTTATGTTGGCAGCTGAGTACACACACATATACCTTAAAATGTGCACATACATGCATGCACATGCGCTTGGACGTGCACCCCCTACATCCACATACACCTTCACTTGTGTGCACATACACACATCCCTCTACATGCACGTATGCACTTATACCACCCCCACCCACACACAGTCACACACACTCCAACAATTTGTTCTCTCAAAAAGGTCAGTGACCATGAGGTATGGTGACCACTAGATGGCAGTCTACAAGCTACTTACAAAGCCGCTTACCTCTTCGGAGACAATTTGGGAGTGACTTTTTAAATTAGAAGAGGAAAAGGAAAGCTAAAAAGTGAAGGAACGAATGGAAACCAAGAAAAAAGACAAGAGAGGAGACTGGGAATGTAGCACAACTTGTACAATCCTTGCCTAGCATGCCCCCAGCCCTGGTTTGATACCTAGGACCATATAAACCAGGTCATTGCGAGTACCCCAGACTAGTATTAACCCAGGAAAGACAGACTCTCAAAGGGAAGGGTCTACTTCTAAACCCCGCCATGCCCTCTTCCCGTTCTGATACAAACAGGGAGAAGTAAGCCCTGAACCAGCACGTGGGAACCGAACCCAGAGGAAGATCTGCAGTTCTGGGTATGTTTCCACGAGTGGGATTAACATCGGCAGGCTTATTCTATCTGAGCTCCCAAAAGATTCTAAGATCTAAGCAAGCGGGGCTCAACCCAGAGGCACTGAGAAGGAGAGCCACTCGGCTGATGAGAACCACAGTCAGAGATCAGATTTTTCCCAGCCCCTTCTCTTCATCTGGAGCCCAGCAGCCCTGCCCGCCCCCAAGCCCACCCCGAGCACACACACATCCCCAGTTGGCATCGGAGCCCAACCATTACTGAATTCCTTGGTCTCCAGGATGGGCCCATCTGACTGAGTTTCCCCTGGGCCAGGCCACTGGACCTTCTAGAAGGCTCCAGTCTGACGGATGTGGCTAGGCTAACTTGCATTTGAACTTCACCAAAGCATTCTGAACTAGAACTTAGGATAGGTGGGCACAGGGACAAGACTCTGACAGTTCCTGGGTTTTAAATATGTATGCGTTGAGACAAGCAGCAGTCTTCCGTCAGGCAGACCTGGTTTCAAATTCAAGTGCTTGGAACAAGCTCTCGTTGTTATTGGGGGAATGAGGCAATCTTCATAGCGAGTTGGGCACAGCACTTACTGTTTATCGAGTACGTGCAATACTGCAATACTAGCTAAGAATTGTAACTCTGCTTGAGGCATACCTTCCCAGAGCGGCAAGCTCAATTACTCTCAGAGATGTTCTCCTCTGGAGTGAGACTCTTAGGATCTAGTTGGGGGAAATTTTTGCTGAGAGAGAGAGAGGAGGGGAGAGGGGGAGGGGGAGGGGGAGGAGGAGGAGGAGGAGGAGGAGGAGGAGGAGGAGGAGGAGGAGGGGAGGGGAGGGAGGGAGGGAAAGAGAGAGAAGGGGAGCTCATTGCTAAGGAGTGCTTGCTACTCTTGGGGAAATCCCATTTTTCCAAGGGATTCTAATTTAGTTTCCAGCACTCGTGTCTTGCTGCTCAAAACTTCCTGTGTCTTCAGTGCTAGGAGAGCTAACATCCTCTTTTGATATCCATGGTCACATACACACATGAGACTTACACACAAACACGTGCACTTTAAAAATTGCTTCCAGTAAATTCCCTGCTTCTGAATCTGGATTTTCCTTTGAACAGCTGGTCCCAACGGGGAAGTGATTAGGATGTCGGTGACCTGGATGGAGCTCGTAGAATGAACCCACTGATCCACGGGGGGCCGGAAGTCAAGCTTTTCTCTCAAGTCGCTATATTCAATATCCCAGAAGGCTCCATGGTGGTATCTCCCCCAGCAAAACTATGAAGCCTCTGGAAGCGGAAAGTCCAAGTGGCCAAAAAGATCGAATCAGACACCAGTAATCTGAAGTTATGGTAGACAAAAAAAGAAACAAAACCAAAGCGAGCCTCGTTAGCAAAGCTGGCTGTAGCTTACCCTGTCAATAAAAGACCTTTGAAAGTCTGTGCTTCTACTGCCATCTCGTGGCTAGAGAAGGCATGGCTGGAGCCGGTAAGGTCCCTGGCCGTGTTATGGATAGGCATATTGTCGAAAGCTTTTAATGATTATTCTCTATTTTTGTTTCATCATGTCCGCAAATCACTGACAAGTTTGTGAGAATCATAGACCAGGGGCCGTTTATGCGTCTGGCGGTTCAGTCGGGGTCTAGTTGGCGGAGTGTCTTTGGGGAAGAGTCAAAGCTCTCTTGGAGCAAGGGAATCCGCAGAAGCAATGGTGGTACCTCAGTAGCTCCGTGCTGGCCGAGCGTGAAGGAGGCCACTCATTATCCCCAGGTAACATCCTCGTGCTCTCAGCCCTCTGGTCTCCCACTTACTTCTAAATGCACGTCCCTCGCTTCCCATCACGTTTACAAACCCTTCATTTGGTTTCTGAATTTCAGGGAAATATTCCTTACTTGCGGAGGCCCTCTGAATTTTAGATGTGGGCTCGTTTCCTTGACTCACTGGTCCTGAGACTGTCAAATGGCGCTCTCCATGGGCAGCCTTCTCCTCCGTGGTCACGCTCACAACAACGAGGGTTAGGCTCCAGAGTCACAGGATTTGGGAGCTGTACCAATGTGATAGGTTCAAAATCTCTCCCGAGTGTTAACAGTCTAAAACCTTTTAGGGCAATTTAAAACTTTCTTGCATTATATTTAATATATAATTATTATATATTATATATAGTATATATTAGTATATAGTATATATAGTATATAGTATAAGTATATAGTATATATAGTATATAGTATAAGTATATAGTATATATAGTATATATTATATATATAGAAAAATCCAAGCCTGAGACAGCTCAGTGGCTCACTGGGTAAGCCTGACACCTGAGCTTGATCCCTGGAAGGAGAAAAACTCAGAAAAGTTGTCCTCTCACATGATCGCACCACCCACCCACACCCACACACATACCCACACACAAACACACACACACACACACACACACACACACACACACACACACACACA
>JADRCD010173506.1:0-21052 GCA_019843815.1 Montemys delectorum | reverse complement strand
GAATATTTTTAATGAAGCATTAGGTGGTTTAAAATACAACTATAAATCTGAGAGGGTTACTCTAAGTTTCTTCTTGTGTTGCCAAATAGTTTTCCATTCTCCAAATGCACATGGCATAACTTATGCTTCTCTTCCTCCCTGTAGAGGAGAGCCCTCAAAATCATCCCTGATATGAAATGTTGGCACCAGGCTGAGGATTCAAAGTCCTCATCTATTTTTGTTTGTTTTGTTTGTTTTGTTTTTTGTTTTGTTTTGTTGAGACAGGGTTTCTCTGTGTAGTTCTGGCTATTCTGGAACTCACACTGTAGACCAGGCTGGCCTCGAACTCAGAAATCCACCAACCTCTGCCACCCAAGTGTTGGGACTAAAGGCGTGCGCCACCACTGCCTGGCTATTTTCTTTAAAGTTATTGGAAAATGGCACTCATAGTTCTGTGTCTTTAAAAAGTGGTCTTGCTCTTAGCTTGCAGTGTTAGGTTTTCTCAGTGACAACTGTGGATGTTTTAGCTGTCAGAAGTACATGTTCACATCTAAAACCAAGGCTAGCAGTGCAGAAGGCTCCATTCAGGGTTGTTACTGTGTTTGCCTTTCTATCCAGTCAAATTTGCCCCCTGAATTCTATGCAGAAAGTGCCACACTTATGGGAAAGACTTTACCTACTAAATGTTTATTATTTTAACTTATAGAATATTCATCTAGTCACCACCCCTCTTGCTTTGTTTTGGTTTTGTTTGTTTGTTTGTTCTAAAATACACATCTCTTTTTTTCCAGGTTACACATTATTTGTATTTGACTTATATATTAAATTGAGTAAGTCATAATACCCAGATAATTGGTCAAATACTAGTCTATGAGTTGCCATGAAGGCATGCTAAATCTAGTTGAGATCAACATTTAAATCAATACTCTTTGAGGGAAGAATATCTGATATGTGCTAGAGGAGATGGCCCAAGATGTTTTCTGTTGGTATACTTTCAGCACATTATGGCCAACAAAATTTCCATGGTGGGTGATTCTGCCAACAAGCAATGCTTGGCAGAAATCATTTGGGCATCCTATAATTAAATTCAGTTTTCATACTATCTATCTAGAGTTACAGTTAGACCTCTGGGCTAAGGGCTCAGTTCTTTCCTCATGTCAAATGCCAATTATAAGTCTAGAATGTCTAACCAATCAGGTATCATCAGCTAGAGGCTCCTATCACACTCATCCAGGTTCAGTCCTTTTCTACTATGGCTAAAATCTCAGAGAAATAGATCTTTAAATTCACTAGATTATGACAAAGAAATGACAGACAGGCATAGTGGTACACAAGTGGAATCTCTGTTTGTTAGGCTGAGACAAGATAATTGCAAGTTCAGGGCCTGCCTGGGCTATGGAGTGGGTTCAAAGCCAACCTGGGAAACTTAGCAAGACCCTGTCTCAAAATAAATATATGAAATAAACTGGAGATGTAACTCAGTGGTACTTGCTTAGTGCGTGAAATATTCAGTAGTGCTAAGAACAAAGAAACAAGCAACAGCAAAAAGCAACACGTGCTTTTGCTCTCCTCTCTCTCTCTCTCTCTCTCTCTCTCTCTCTCTCTCTCTCACACACACACACACACACACACACACATACACACACACACACACCACTCACATATACAAATGAGGAGAGGGAGAAGGAATTACAAAAGGAATTGGAGAACAGATTGGTGGGAGCAACACAGAGGTTAAGCTAAACAGGATGGGCCATGCACCACCATGTTCTTAGTGACCTGAAAGGAAGCTCTGCAAAGCCAATGACTGTGAAGTTTTTATGGAGGCACCATGAGAGCAGGCACAGCCAAGCTTTATTCAGTTTTCATTTTTCTTCTTCCTGAGGCATGGGACCTGAAAATCCCAAGCTTCCGATCGATGATGGCTGTCTTTGGTGGCCTGAGAGTGTCTTCATTGCAACAAAGATGCTCCTGCCTCTGGTAATTGTGAGGAGGTAGAAGCCCTTCGTCATGAACAATGAGGAAACATGTGTGACAAATATTTTCCCCTTCTTTTTCACCCCCAAATTATAGTAGTCTAAGGGACCAAGATGAGTAGAAACCAAATCAGGGATGAGAAGAAAAATACAGATTCCTTTCACAAAACACACCATGTTCCTGTACACACTTTAACAGCCCATGGATTCTATTCCTCTGAGAACCCTAAGTAAAGCACACTTCTCAATTGTGCCTGGGCCTTCCCTCTTCCATGACACAGCTTACCTTTTCTTTCATATAGACAACAAATGGAGGCCACGCCAACATTCCTAATACGTTGTATGAATATAAGAATCTCTTATTAATTACCACTGATTAGCCAAAAGGCAAATATTTAATTAAACTTTGAGAGATAATGAAATTGCACATGAATTATCTATCTAAGAGCACTCAGGTCTGCACGTTTCATTAAAATGCTTTAACTAATAATCTCATCTCCCATACTCAGGCTTTGTTAGCATAAGTTGATTTTTTTCAAGCACGTTTCTCTAGAGGGATACCCCCTGGATCCCTCCCATCCCTACCTCCACTAAAGCAGTGTGTTTGTTGACTTGTTACTTTGTAACTCATCCATGTCTCATTAGCGTCA
This sequence comes from Montemys delectorum, assembly GCA_019843815.1. Classification (NCBI taxonomy): domain Eukaryota; kingdom Metazoa; phylum Chordata; class Mammalia; order Rodentia; family Muridae; genus Montemys; species Montemys delectorum. The sequence goes on along the minus strand of JADRCD010173506.1, from coordinate 18,447 downwards.
CTGCTAATCACACCATCACAGGCAGACAGTTTGTTCATTATCTTTAAAATGAATATCCTCAGGAATAGTGACTGACCAGTTTGAATAACAATGAAGCTTCTAAAACAATTTGTCTGGAAGATGAACAGTGCTCAGGTTTGGGTCAGTTTTCCTATGTTTCTGTTTTCTAATACTATGTTTGATGCTTCTGATTGTGGGTTTATACAAGGTGAGACAGGTACTGTGATGCTTGCTGAAAGGGTTTTCAATGCTTGCCCTAAGTATGCACATGGATTTTTATTTGATTTATTAAGGATTGTGTCAGACTTTTCACTGCTATAATTAGTGATAAAATGTATTTTAGAGATGGTTTATTTTAGTTCACATTTTCTGAGGTTTCGGTCCGTTCTTACGAGCACCATTGATTTTAGGCTTCTGGTGAGGCAGAATATTGTAGCAGCAAGAACATATAACAAGAGGCTGCACTTCATAATGGACAGGAAGCAAAGGGTAGGGACTTGGTAAGACGCAATCCCAAAGGACCTCTCCTCTGACTTCTTTCCTACAGTGAGGCCCAACTCCTAAAGCTTCTGGAACTTCCTCAAATAATAACACAAGCCATAAAGCAAACCCTTAACTAGAAGTCTGGAGTAGGGACGTACATAGTCAATTCGTAAGAAAGATGCAACAAAAATACAAACATTTCCATTGTGCTCAAGCACAAACAGAGCTAAAGGAGTTCTGAGAACTCCAATTAAGGCCTCAAGACATTGTTATTGAAGAGAATGAGCCAGAAAGCTTCCAGGGGGAACTCCCAAGACAGAGCAACCAGCCTCAGGGGTTAGAAAAGAGAAGCGATGGCTGTTCACTTTTGGAATTGGTGAAATGTTACCCTTCCTACCACTTCCTCTTGGTTTTTAACCCTAGTCTGTCCCTTTCATAATGCCAAAAGTTAACGATAAAGGAGGAGCTAGGGCATGCTAGTAGGCCTCTCCTTTTTACTAGTGTCCTGTAGCCTTATATTGCCTCTTCTTGCCCTTGTTGGGTACTATGTCTTAGAAAATCCTAATGCCTGGGACATGCTGGTCTACATGTAGGTTTCCTTCCTGAATTTGATGCTGCCCTTTCCAAATTCTGGCTACTCTTTCTCTGCTGCTGCTCAAGTGTATATATGCAGTGGAGATTTGGGGATTATCATCTTCATAAGTGGCTGTCCATCCCTGTGGCCAGATGGCATTGCTGGAGTGTTTGGCACAAGAATGATCTTTGATGCCACAGAGCCAGGTAGCATGGACACTGCATGTGGTACTCTGCTGTAGGACTCATTTCTCCTCTAAACGAACTGGTGGGATGAACTAGATGGTGGCCTATAGGTAGGCTATTGGGATTGTTCATGCAGCATGCCAACGCTGGCACTGTAGACCAAGAAGCATTACACCATTAACTGGGCTGGAAACAAAACCTCAGCAAAGCTCAAAGTTTGGCATATTCCAGCTCATTTAAGCAAACCAGGAGATACAGTCACATGCCATATACTCATGTACTGGGCATTGATAAACTACACATGCCACATTGGCCCCTTAATAATAAAGCTGGTGATGTCTTTGGTCATGCAAGCACTTTAAGATAGCTGTCTTAGTTTATGCAAGGACACTATTATATTTGCACAATAATAGAATTGCCAAGCTGAACCTTCAGACCATGAGCCTATCTTAAGCAAAGCACAACTATATTTAATATTGTATGTCTTTAATTATGCATGCTATTTTAATTGTATAAATAGCTCTGGTGCCTTCTAATATAAAGGTGGCATCAACATATTAAAAACATTTTTAGTACACAACTGAAATGATTTTTGTAAGAATAATGCTTGAGATAAAGGTCCCTAAATTTGTGCTTATTAAACATCCCAGTTACTCTATTGGTGATGTAGATTTACATCAACAGTCTACATTGCATAGTTAAAAGGCACAGAATAATAATTCCTTTTGATGTTGACTTGAGACAGAATTTTGTTATGTAGCTATGGCTGACCTCAACTTGTGATCCTGTTCCTCAACTGCTGGCCTGAGCCACACCTCCCACCAATCATAATTTGTTTTATTGCCATTGTCATTACACATCTGTGTTTATTTACTCCAAGTATCTCTTACGGGGCTGACATAGAAAGTTCCAATCAGTGGAGAGCTGAGAGCTGAGTCCTTACACACAGTCTTGGCCAGAGCAAGCACATATTTCGAAGAAGGAAACCAACCCTGTCACCTACCAGCAAACCTGTGACACTAACAGAGATAATCTTTCCAACTTGCCCTTCCTGTCCTCTCAGAAATGTGATAAGTTAGAAATCCTGAGACATGTCCACTGGTTCCAACTGTGGGCTTGACAGAGGAGTGACACTTTAACAGCTTGGCTATGACATTTCTCATTGATCTTACACTTCAGAAAATGAGCTGCTGAGTTAAATGGTTCTTGTTGGAGTGGAAGCTCACAACTACTACAGTAGAAGCAAATACACAAATGTGGAAATAACAGTTCATCTTGAATATTTGGAGGTGAAAACTGAAAAGATCCAAAAGCAGAAATGTGATCATTTCCAGAACAAGGTAAATGCAGAGTGGAGCTGCTTCCTGGGGGACCCCATCCTGCTTCCAGGAGGGAGTGCCAGGGGAGCCCAAATGAGCCTCTGACCAGCAGGAGTCCCTCAAGTTAAATGCAGAGACTTTCATTCTGAGTGCAGTTATTTAGACTGAAAATGGAAACGTGTGACTGCAAGGCAGATCTCATTCATGCATAATTGAAGCACCCAAGGGTAAAATACCGAGGCACAATAGCTGACATCTGATAAAAAGGGAATAGGGAAAAAGGAGAAGTTAAAAACAAGATACAAGACCCTGGGGACCATGAAGAGGAATGCCTGACACAGGCCAAGTAATCTCAAATAAAAATATCCAAATTATCAGACAATACAAACACAAAGATGAATGCATGGAGGAGACATGAGGGCTGGGGAGACAGAAAGTGCTTAGACTATCAAACGCTCGAGGAACATGTCACCAGTTAATGAAACTCTTACTCTAACAGAATGCTGCTGTAATCATATTCAGGAAGCTTGGTCATGCAGAGTCACACCTTGTTTAATATCAGGGATGCATTCTCTGGAGTGTGTTGTCTGCTCATTTCTTATTGTCCTCATACAAACTAAGACAGCTATAGCATCACTGGGCCATATGATCTTATGGGACCACCAGAATTTTCATGGACTGTTGTTCACTCATATATAATGGTATATATAGCATATCACTCTACATAGGAACTAAACAGAATCAAGCAAAATTAAATTAATCCCTCAAATCATTGTCTTTGAATAAGTTATAGCCAAAATGGCAGTACACTATATATTATAAAGTCTACCTTTAGCCCATGGGGCATACATATGCATAAATATTATAATTTTCTTAATTTACTTTGAGAATAAACATGCTATATTCTATATGCTTCTACAAGCATAGACAAGGGAGCTCCCGATTACTGAAGCTCTTGGTCTACTGAGCCCCCAGTTCATTGGAAAGCACAGGTTATATTCAGAATACGTCTTCCTTACCCAGTTTGCTTTAACACACACCTGTTTTCTCTAGAAATACCATCACAGCTAGCCACAGTGTGCGTTTCTGCAGTTCTAGGCAGTCTACAATCCAGTCAAGTTGGCAGTCAAAACTAACCATCAAGACCATAATCTACAACTCATTTATCGCTATTATAATACAACATTAGATGATGATAATCTTCAAAATTCTGTCAATCAGATGGGGAAGAAAGATGGTCACAGATCTCTAGCTAAAGCTTTTCCAACTCCAATTAACCTTCTACCCTTCCTTTTCTAATTCATCTGCTCTTGGGCAAGATGATTAAACTTTCTAAATCTCAGTCTATTTACTTACATTTTGAGGTTACTAGGAGTTGGTATGTAACAATGGAAAAAGGAGTCAATAAAATAATTTGTATTAAGTACTGTCAGCATAGTAATTGCTAAATTAAGGGTAGAGATTAGGTCTAAGAAAATATAGATCAATAAAAGGAAATTTTTTGTTCAAGTTAATTAAATCTTACTACAAAAATAAGTAGGATGCTGATGTTAGAGAATGACCCTATTTCCCTTAAGTGAGCAATATTGGGTCTTTTAAAGAAATCTTGGAGTCAAAGGGAAGAATTTCAGAACAAGAGAAGAGTTTAAAATCTAACATTTACAAAGTGGGATGTTAATAGTCCGTAAACTTACTGTGAAGTAGGATAGAAACTGTATTGTCCATAGACTAAAAGAGATGCATTTACAATAGGGACAGAAGAAACCAAACCTCTTTCTATTTAACTGTAACTCTGGCTGCCAAGAAAGTTCCTTCCCAAAGTCTGAGTGCTGTCTAGACCATTACCCCAGGCAACCCCAGCTCTGCCCCCATGAGTTTGGGGAGCAAGAATAAGGTATATCTGATACATAAGATGGTGTATGGGATCAATAAAAGCTACCTTTGATCTCTTTAATGGAAATCATATTTTTCCATTACCATTTAAGTCTGAACTTGGAGCATCTGAGTCTTTATGTCCAGATAAGCAGTCAGGATTTATCTACCACACCCTGGAAATCAGTGAGAACTAGAGAAAAATGTCAGCCTTAGGTCACTTGCTAATTTGTGTCTCAGTTTTCTCTTCGGTAAACAGTAGCACAAAAGCAACCTCTGACCCCTTTCTCACTTATGTGTCCATGTCTCAGCCACCTCCTTCTGTTGGTCTATCCCAGCTCCAACTACTTACCTTTATATAAACTCACAGGCATGGTGTGCTTTGTGTCTCTCCACAACACTCTCCATGGAGCATCAGACTGTGTTTCCCAGTCTTGCTGCTACTGCACAGAGCTGAGGTCGTCTACATTTGCTAGGCATCCTAGTTTGTTTCAGTTTTTCAACAAAACACTTGACCAAACACATCTTGGGGAGCAAAGGGTTTATTTGGCTCACACCTCTAGATCACAGTCCTTTATTTAGGAAAGCCAAGGCAGGAACTCAAGGCAGAAATCAAAGCAGAGTCCATTGAAGAGCACAGGTTGCTGGCATCTTTCCTCTGAATCAGTTCTGGATTTCCACAGACAAGAGTCCAATTTCAGTAGAAGTCTGACTCAGGCCAAATTACAGAGATTGAGCCAGCTACTATAAAATGTTCAGACCTCGAATAGATTGCTTCAAAGCTGGGTAGTGTGCTTGAACTCCAGAACTTGAGTAGCTGATGCAAGAGAATTGAGGGTTTGGGGCTGACATGAGCGACACAGAGATTGATTGTGTCTCAATGATAGGTCTGCTTGGTGGTCTGATGCTTGTATCAGTCTGCACTTTCTTCCTCTTTGCTTTGTGACTCCAGACTCTCAGTATTTGTCACATTGATGTTGTTATATCTTGGTTTATCATGTAGAACAGTAACCACCCTTCACATACACCCCTGGTCACCTGACTTGGCATGGACACTGGCTTTTTCATCTCTTCTGAAAAGAGAAATCCTTTTCCTCCTTTGTAGCATTGTGTGTCTGCATGTGAGTGTTCATATATGCACAAGCCTGTGAGTACATATGCAGAGGTGGAGGGAATTTTTGGGAACCCTTCCCATATGCTTCAGCCAAACAATATAGCTATAACTGCAGTTACAATCTAAATTGTACCTCTTCCTGGAAGCCAAATTCTGCCCATTTTATTGATTCATTATCAATTCTACAAAGACTCATTGGGTGTTTGTGCCATGCTGGCTTTGAAAGTCAGTTGGCTTAGTGGGACACGGGTATGCAGACCACGGCTCTTCTGAGCTAGTCAGATGACTTAACGGGCACCAGTATGCAGACATCTGCCCCTGTGCTCTAGGTTGTGTAGAATCGAGAGCTCAAATAAAGGTGTGGGGTCCAGAGACTCACAGCTTAAGGGTCTATTGCTTCCCATGACCAACCTCTCTCCTGGGATTTGGTTTGAGCCCCACATGAAGAGTGTTTAAAGAGCTTAGAAAAAAATGTTTCCTCCTTCTCCTCTTCTTCCTCCTCCTCCTCTTCCTCCTCTTCCTCTTTCTTCTTTTCCTCCTCTTCCTCCTTCTTCATCCTGGGGATCAAATCCAGAGCATCATACTAGGCACAGACTATTAGGGAGCCATATTTTTAACCCAAGAAGAATATGTTAACAACACTCTGCAAGATACATGTATATGGATTTACATTAATATCAGTGTGTAACCCTGAGTGAAAAGTGGAAATGTTCACATACTGGGATAAAATATAGCTGGGTTTGAGTCCCTTTAAAGTTTCCCAGTGGCCATCCCTGGAGTGTTCCTAAGAATGTCTGGAAATATTAGCAGGCAGTATTTATTTGTTTGTTTGTTTATTACATGCCAACATCGTCACAAAAGGCATAGCAACCACAGTCAGTCAGAATGAGGGGTGTGGACAGCACAGAATGGGAAGGAGCTGAAGGCTTAGGGGTAGAGTTCATGTTTCAGAGGCACATGAATCCTAGCAATATGCAGCCCCAGGCATGCATATGCCTGCATGTGTACAGGAAAAGAGGTCACAGCAGGGCAGAAGGACCATGGGAGTATATAAACTATACACCAAAGTACATAGAAGACAGACTAGAAGCGATACAGCAACCACTAGCATAGTGTGAAGTGATGCACACAGGTGCAGAGTCCAACACACGATGGGTAAGGCCTGCTAGTGTGAACACATCCTTATCTCAGGGCTACGACCCAGAGACTGCTTCCATGGAATAACGGGTTAATCTGGGTTAACAACACGTTACCACGTGGAGAATTAACAAAATATCATCAGCCTGCAGATCTAAGGTTATGTGGTTTCAGCAGACTGCGTTTCTGAAGCCAAACAGCGGCCAGGTTCAGCCCCTTTATAGAATGTGGATTCTGAGTGAAAAACGGAAAATAAAAAGATTTTGATTGCTGTCGTCTCTTTTTTTTTTTTTCCTTTCAAAGGGGATGCTGGCCTACATGTACCAAGAAATTGTAAATATTTGCACAGTCTTTGTTCCATAAAATGACAGAAAGAGAGATGTAAGTTAACAAAATTCTCAAATGCTGAAAGCAGCCTGGAGGAGCCCAACCCAGCTGAGATGCGAGCTGTGAGAGACCACAGTCTCCATCCTCCTCCCTGAGATGCGAGCTGTGAGAGACCACACTCTCCATCCTCCTCCCTGAGATGCGAGCTGTGAGAGACCACACTCTCCATCCTCCTCCCTGAGATGCGAGCTGTGAGAGACCACGCTCTCCATCCTCCTCCCCTGGCTGAGTGTGATTTCCCCTGACTCTGCCTTTGGAACAACTATCCCCCAGAGCCTGGATCACTGAGAACATGGCAGGTGGTGGAGTGGGAGGTAGAGCTCAGTCTGGGACCTGAGCTGTCATCAAATGGCCAATTTAACTTGGCACTGCCATTTGGACTTACCCTCCCGTTTCTTCTGTCTGACTTCATGATATTTGATTTATACGAGTGTATGCATTGTGCAAGTGGTACCAAAGAACAGCATCAAACCAAGCCTAACCTGAGGGAGATATTCTCCCCTCTCCGTTATTGGTTAGGATTGGCCATGTGTGTATACAGTGAATGCACAGCACTGCACCCCACCATTGGTTTGAGAGGCAGTTTGGCTTCTGTTATGTTCATTCAAACGTTCCAATTAGTTTAGTACTTTCATAATTATGTATAATTTAGTTTGCATTTATGCATGAAATGTTTATTCCCATAATTGTAACAAGCACTTAAATTAATTACACTATAACCTCTTGATTCTATGGGCCAACTGTTGAGTCTTTTTCTCACCATTTTAGAGTCGTGCCTTTTTATTTTTGAATTTCCCCCCTGTCTTTGATGTGCTGCCTCTTCTCCTTGTTTGTCATTCTCTGTGGAATAGTTTCAGAATCATTTGTAGTTTTCTTTTATGATGGAATCTTTGCATTTTAACCGCTGTCTGGAGATAGTTTCTTCCTTGTGAAATATCAGTTTTAATAACAGAAAAGAAAATGCTATAAATCTGTACTAACCACGTAAAGCCAAGGTCTCTGAGAGACTGATTAACATGGAGACTCTACACAGGTTTTTCAATAATTAGAGATGTGCTTGCGTGGGACTGTGACTGCTCTGGCCTTGAAGCTGTGTCCCAGGGCAGCCAGCAATTATTACAGCCTGCAGTACATCTCTGATATTCTACGCCTCTAGCTATTGAAGCGCTTCTAAGCTAAAGCTCTCTTAGTTTCACACCAAGTTAACATCACCCTAGATAAGCCACACTTTTGTGCTAACACCTCTGGTCCTCAGTTGGGAGAAGAGCCTTGGAGAGAAGGCAATTAGAAACTCCTAATTTGTTGCTCATCCACCCATAAAAGGTTAAGAGCATTCTAGTCTATGATTATATGAACCAAACAAAAGGCAGATCCAGCCTCCCACAGAGCCCTAGCTAACCACCTTCCCTGGTAGCAAATGTTTCTGACAAATCTCTTCTGAGTAGAGGAAAATGTTGACACTTTAATTGTGGGTTTGGGCATTTATTTATGTTTATATTTTTAGTAAGCTATAGTAACAAACATAGCATAGAAAGATTGTCATTTTTTTCTTTTAGGTACAGTCGATGGCAGCATATGAGTAGACAATGAATGCTGAACGCTAAGATTTTATCAGAAAACCATGAGATAGCTCATCACCAGTAGCAACAGAACTCCTCCTTTGGATGTCTGGTTGACAAGCGGGCTTGGTATAATATGGCAGTTTATGCAAATGAGATGTCCATACACTGTGGGCATATTTTGTAATATTTAATTACTTTATATCAATTGAGTGCTAATGAAATCTGACTCCATGGTTAAACCTACACATGCATAAAGCGTCTGCTTATAAACAGGCAACCCCATACTATAACTGAAACGAGAATGTGAAGCTCATGAGGTAGTTGACCCAATGTCTGCTTATTCTCCTGTTTTCTGTGCTCCTCCATCTACTACTTAGCCCGGCCAACAAGCGCATGATACCCAGAAGGACATGTTCTTTGAATTGGAAAAGGCTAGAGGACTTAGTGAAGAGACAAGAAGGCTAAAGAAAGAGCTTGAGATCAAAGGAGCAGATTGCTGGCATGGGGCAAACCTGAGCTCTTCCAGCTCAGTTTCGATGGAAAAAGAACCATGACTTGGGTTACAGCTGAGCGAGTTGCACTGATCAGTTAAGTTTGCCCTACTGTCTCATGTAGAAGGAAGTGAGAAACATCAATTTTCCTCACTTTGAGGAATTAAAATCATCCACTATAAATTGCATTCAGTGCATTGGCTGTGAATAAAATCCAAATTATTGCATTTAAACATTAGCATGCAAAGCCATGGGATTTATTATGCATTTCATACATATATAACATTATCCAGCTCTTACCTCCTCCCCCACTGGTTTTCTCCTTTCCCCAGATAGCCCCAGTGTCTGCCTTCATGGCACATGGATTCTGTTAACCTCTCTTCCCACCACTTGGCTTTAGGTCACACACTGACTCCTCATGCCATAGGCCCAACACTTTCTCTTTGTGTCCCATCTGAAAACTTGAATTCAGTTTACCATATCTTTGAAAGATAATTATGATAATCTGTGTTTAAATTAACATGCTGTACAGCTATATGTCTACTGAGATTAATTACTAATTTTGATAGATATTTCTGTGAACATAGAATATATGAAATTCCTCTCTGTACGAGATAAGCTGATGATAAAGTGCCTCTGTCAGGAAACCCAGGCACTCATTCCAACCCCACGTGACCCTGGGAAAGTTACAGCTCAGTTTCCATGTTTGCAAAATAGAGAGAGCTTCCCTTGTTTCTTAATCTTCCCAGAACTGCTAAGAGTGACTCGAACAACAGAGGTGTGGCCTGAAAATGAGACAGAATTCTGAAAATGTAACCAGTTGTTATCCTCACCACACAGAAATACTCTGTCATACATGAAACTCAGTAGCAAGTATGAGACAAGTGGAATGAACATTGGAAGCAAAGAGGGGGTGCCTATGGGCATACTGATCACAGAGCATTAGCAATGCCTGTGTGAGTTATAGTTTCCCTGTGTATTCTCACATCCTTCTGGAGAATAAAGCAGCCCTTCAGCTTTTGAACTGAATCTGGGCAGTTGCAGAATCTGGGCTCTTATTTACAAACTAGCCTAGGCAGGGGCAGCTGTTGGTTAAATGTACTTTTTAAGTAAATGACTTGTCTTCAGGGTTCACTGGTAGGGGCCACAGCCTGGCTGTAGTACCCCACTTAAACTTCAGCAAAATGGTCCAGTTAAACACCATTTACCACCAGCTGAAGAGAAATGTCCTTTGATCTGTTCAGTTCACTTCCCAAGGACTAGGAGGACTCTGCCCTCACAGGCTACCACAGTCAATGAGACCTAAACTGTATTTTAAACATTGAACTCCTCAAAGGAACCACACTCTGCTTCCCATTTCTGAAAAGACAACTATTAACCAGTTATGGACTTGTATTTGTTGCTCATTAGTAGTAAAAGCAATCCTAAGAAGGGAAAGATCACTAATTTATTGCATTTCAAACACTCTTCCAGGCTCTTGCCTGATTGATTGTAAAAATCAGAGGAGACTGGCAATTAGAATAAAGTAATATAATTTAGATGGACGATACAGTTTGCTTGCCTTTCTGTGGTCATATTCAGGGATATTAATAATTGAAAGAAGATAAGACTAACTCCTCACCCTTCTTTTAGTTCTTGACTTTTGTGTCTGATTAAGTGATCGTTTATAATACTGACACACTTGGATTAACCACTCAGCATCACTTCATCCCATTATACTGCAGACCCAGAATGTCTCCCAAACGCTGATGCTTTAGAGGCTCGACCCCCGACCCCCACCCCAGCTTGTCACTAGTTGTGAGTATGGAACCTTTAAGAGGAAAAACATCTTTAAAAGTGAAGGCAAGTATAACAATGTTAAATAATCAAAGTCATTCCAGACACATGAAGTCACATGGCAACATGGATCTCCATGAAAGAGGTTTTGGAAAGTACTGGCAATTGGGAGCACAAAGGTAAATTAGGGTTTTTTTTTGTTTGCATCTTAATTTCTTTAAAATCGATCAACTGTTAAATAATTAATTATATGTAATAAGGTTTGTAACAATACTACTAATGGTGGATCTAGGCAAGTGGAAGTGCATGGAAGAAGTTTAAATTGAAGTGATATGCGATAATTCAAGGTTGGATAGACTGAACTGAACTGGCTTAAGGCTACCTTAAGCACTGCATGCATGAGGACCTGAATTTGATTCCCCAGACATGATTCTAACACTGGTGAACCAGTGACAGGAGGATCCCTGGGGCTCACTGCCCAGCTAAGCTCAAGTTAGTGAGCTCCAGCCTGCAGAAAGACCGTCTCAAAATACAGGGTAGCTAGCCCGTAAGAAATGACACGGGACCTGTGTTCTGATGTCCACATGCACCCACAGATACACTTGAAATACCTTCCCCCCACAACATAAGAGACACATCTAGAAATACAAAAACAAGCCATGAGAAGTAAGAACATACTTGTGCATCATAGGTTTAAAATGGATTTCTGGCTGCCTATGGTGGCCCATGCCTTTGTTGCCAGCACCCAGGAAACAGAGGCAAACATGTCTCTGAGTATTCAAGGTCGTCCTGGTTGAGATTGTGAGTTTCAAGTCAGCCAGAGCTACACAGTAAGACTCTGTCTCAAACAAACAGAAAGAAAAATAGACATGTTTAGGAATAAAAAGAATTCCTATAAATCAATTGTTAAAAATAAATAGCTCAATCTAAAAATTGGACCAAAGTCTTCAACACACTTCTCAAATGAAAGTATAGAGATGCCCAATAAAAACATGAAAAACTGTTTAATGTTGCTGGTGGTCAGAGAAATGTAAATTACAACTGTAATGAAGTATGCCTTCCAACTCATTAAAATCAGTAAGAAGTTTTACAAAGCAAACAACGTGAATGTTTATTCATGAAGATGTCAAGCCACTGAGATGCTTATCCATTGCTAGCTAGAAAGGTAAATCATTCAACCACTCTGGGAAAAAAAAAAACCTTTTTGCTATTTCAGACAAAACTATCGACCTGTCTTACAACTCAGCGACTCTAATTGACAGCATTTACTCCAGACAAACGAAGATGTGTCCATGAGAATATGTGCAGACTCTTTGTGGTAATGTTTATATTCATTTCAAACTGGAAACAATTCAAATATCCATCAACTCAAGAATAGATAAATAACAGGCCATTCATATGATATATAAATTGGCAATAAAAACAAATGAACTACTGAGCACATTCAGTAGCTTCTATGAATTTCAAAACCAGATCAACCAAGAGACACTAGAGTAACAGAGGGCTTAGCTGTGAGACTCTGCACCTATGAGGCTTGAAAATGGGTGAGACCAATCTGTGGTGTGGGATTCAGAATGAAGTGGCTCCCTTTGGGTGGCAGAAATTAAGTACTTATAAACACAAGTGAGTTTTCTGACAAAATGGAAAATTGGCAACTAATATTAAAAGTGTGACTTCACCAGTGTGTACATTTGTCACAAGTCACCAAAGAATGTTTATGCATGTTTATTTTACTATATGCAGATTTACATCCACAAAGCCAAGTTGACATTTCAGTTAACAAATACCAATGTTCAACTTCATGTGTTTCTATATTAATATTTAGTTTTATATTCTGGAAATTTTTCCTATTAGTACACTAGAAAGTTTCTTGAGACAAATCATGCACTAGCTTTTACTTGTGACTATCATAAACTTATAAGTACGTATTACACAATTATAAGGTTTTGAATCTTTGTCCTGACCCTGAGTTCCTTTTCTGTCTCTGTTGGTCCTTGGCTAGCCAATTTCCACCAATCAGATGCCTAAGGCAGATTACAGCCTCAATGCCCAGTCTTCCTGCCAGGTTAATGCTTTGGTCAATGTGGTAGTCAGCAGATGCTTATATTAAGCAGCATAGGAAAGAGGATTCTGTTCTGGCTCACAGTTTAGGGTGTTCTAGTCCATGACCTGTCGACCCCATCACCTTATGCCTGTGGCAAAGCAACAAATCATGGTGGGAGCACACAGCTGGGCCAGGAAACAAAGGAAAGAAAAATAGGAAGACTCAAATCTCATAATCTATTCTCAAGGTGCCCCTCCCCCCCACCCTAGTGATCTAACTTCCTTTCTCACAGTCCCACATCTTAAAGGTCCCATCATTTTCCAGAGCCAACTTGAGGGTCAACTCTTTTTTTTTCTCCAGTGCAAAAGCAAGAGGTTTATTTTCTGGCACATCAGGGTCAATGGTCAATTAGTCCCTCAAGGTGAGTGACTAGAAGGTAACCCCCAAATGGCTATTACAAGTAGTTTTTATACTTTTTAGGGGCACAGGTTACATCAACGAGGTTACAGTTCAAACTTATTGGCTAAGCATATTGACATTTAAATCTATTGTCTGTCAAGCATGACACTCATTTGAACTCTACCTAGGTCTTTCCAGAGGGCCAGGTGACTGTCAGTACATTCTGAGATTTTTTTTTACTCAAGAATGTTCCTATGGGTGAAGAATGGAACTTGGCCTAGCCTTGACTCCAGGCAGGCGGGGGAAACTGTAAGGAGAGTGTGGGACTGGAAAACATCTTAGGGTCCCTCACTCCCCACTTTTTCTTATATGAGCTCCAATTTTGGAGCTACACTCAGGGGTCTTGGGTAACTAACACATTCTTCAGGTCCTGTCCTCAGAGTCTCATATTGCTGGCACAAGACCATCAGCTGCCCTGTTCCTATTCTCTCTTTTATGAAGGCCTAATATGCAGTGTCTAAAGGTCAATAATAGCAAGAGAATAATTAGGGGTCCTAACAAGGTGGATATGAGGGTGGTTAACCAAGGGGAGGAGCTAAACAAAGACTCAAACCCACCCTGACTCTGTTCTCTTTCTCTCTTCTACTAGGCTAGTCTTTCTCTCACCTTGGCCATTGAATCCTTAACTACCCCTGGAATCGTCTCGAGTATGTGCTTCCCAATGTTTCACACTCCCAGGTAGCACAGAAAAAGTGGTTGTCACCCCACACTGATGGGCCTGCTGCCAGCTTCTTCCATCTCAGGGGCACACATATATGTGGATTTCTCACAGAACACTCCTCAACTTTGAGTGTCTGCCCAACTGCCCCAACCCAAACAGAAGGGAGACAGTGAGTGCTGTAACAGGTTTGGCTGACAGGCACATAGGATGGGGGAAGGAACCAGAATGGAAAGGTACCACCGGGCAGTCATGATCAATCTTGAGTGGATTGTCCATCTCCTGCACTATGCATCTGGGAGACCCTGAGAAAGAGGACATCTGCAGTTTTCACATGGGAAATGTGCACCCAGGCCACAATACTGTCCACCTTGGGGGTTGTGGGAGTGGCTAGCAGTGCCAGGAAGGGTCCTTTCCACCAAGGTTCCAGCGACTGTGCCCGGTGTCTCCTTACATAGATCCAGCCACCAGTGTGGAAAGAGTGAGGCATTTCTGGCACCCTGGAGCATTTCAGGCAGACAGTTTGGGACAAATCTTATGCTGTATTGACTGAAGGGCTTGGAGCCTCAAGAAGAGGTTCCTATCAGTGAGTTGAGATACCTCCAGGGAGGGCCCAGTGGACACCAAGGGAGGGGGGGTACCAAACAGGATCTCAAAAGTGGTCAGATTAAAATGGTAGGGGGTGTTCCAGGCTTGGAACAAAGCCAGGGAAAGGAGCACTACCCAGTAAGCACCAGTCTCCAAGCACAATTTAGTTAAGGTCTCGTTTAGAGCTCTGTTCATTCTCTCTACCTGCCCTGATCTCTGGGGATGGCACGTACAATGTAACTTCCAATTAGACCCCACTATCTCTGCCAATCCCTGACTTACCTTAGAGACAAAAGCAGGACCATTGTTCGATCCAGTTGCCTTGGGCACTCCAAATCTGGGGGGCGGGATATCTCCTCTAATATCTTCTTGGCTACCACTGTAGCTGTTTCCTGCTTGGTGGGGAAAGCCTCAACCCATCCAGAGAAAGTAGCCACAAACACTAGAAAGTATTTGTAACCGTATTTTCCTGGCTTAACTTCTGTAAAATGGACCTCCCTATAAACCCCAGGCGGTTCTCCCCTAGATCTCTTGCTCTGTTTGCTCTTGGCTGCATAAGCACTTACTTGCTGACATACCTTACACTGTTCTACAAGGTCCATTACATATCCTATACCTTAGATCCCTTGACTGCTTGGATGAGCTTATCCCCTAAATAAATCCATCTATGTATTCGATCAAGTAAGTCCTCAGCTTGTTTTCTGGGGAGTATAGTTTTCCTTCTTGTGTGCACCACTGCCCTTCCTTCTCTAGGTAGTAGTTGATAGGGTGGCTAGCGATCTGAGTCCTTTCTTCTTCAGTATATTTTAAGTGAGGCAGTCTCCTGTAGGCCCACTATGTGGGATAGGCTCCTGCATAGTCACTTCTTGAGCCATTTGATCTGCCTGGTTATTGCCTTGGGCCTCTGAGTCTCTTCCCTTCTGATGTCCTGGGCAATGAATAATATTCACAGTTACTGGCTTCATCAGGGCATCCAAGAGATCCAAGATTTCCTGCTTGTTTTTTATTTCTTTTTCTTCTGATGTGAGCAGTCCTCTCTCTTGGTATATAGGCCCGTGGATGTGGGCTGTGGTCTGCTATCTGTGTAGATGTTATTTTTCTTGCCAGCCCTAAGTTCCAAGGCTTTGGTGAGGGCAATTAGCTCCAGTTTCTGCGCTGACGTGTCAGGGGGTAGAGGTTCAGCTCAGATGACATTTGTGCCATCCACCATGGCAGCATCAGCTCATCTCTGACCTTCATGGAGAAAGCTGTTCTTTCCTGTAAAGCAGGTAGCCTCGGCTCCCAGCAGGGGACAGTCAGAGAGGTCTTTCCTCTGCCCATGGGCTCTCATTTTGGGCCAGTTCGTTGTGACCCATTGGCCAGGAAGTGTATCTGGGCCCCTATCTTGGAGAGTAAGCCTCTTGGAGAGTAAGCCTCGCCCCAACAAAGGGTAGGGACAATCTGGGATGACCGTAAATGAATGGGATACCCGGCCCATCCCTAGGTCCATCGTTTTTCCGGTAGTCCATGAATACATTTTGGTGCCAGTGGCTCCTTGGACCTAAGATTTTTTCTTGGGAATGGGTCCATTGGTTTGGACGAGGACCGAGTGTTGAGCCCCTGCATCCACTGAGAATCGAGTGGGTTTCCCCTCCACTCTCAGAGTTACCCTGGGTTTGGGGAGGGGGGTCTGAACCCCATCCTTCCTAGACAGTGTCTTTCCCCAAGGATAACACCTTCGCTGTTTGGAGACACTTTTTCCAAGGCCTGGGATTTTCCACTCCTGGATTCCATTTTTTAGGGCTCTCTTGGGCCCAGTGGCCTCTCTCCTTGCAGTATGCACTGGTCCTTTTCAAGGGGTTTTCTGTCTCCCTTTGGTTGGAGTCTTTCTTCTTTGCTTTCTCTAACTACTGTAGCCAAGATTTTCTCTAAATTCCTTTCCTGTTGTCTTTTTTCAACTCTCTTTCATCCTCTTCCTTTCTCTTTCTCTGCTCCTTCTCCTCCTGTCTCCCTGTTATGGTAGACTTTCTCAGAAACCTGCACTAAATCCTTCAATGACTTATCCTGTAGTCCCTCTACCCTCTGAAGCTTTTTCCTGCTATCTCTACTAGCCTGGTCTATAAAAGCCATAGTCACAGCAGCTTCGTGTTCCTCACTGCTGGAGTCATAAGGTGTATATTGGTGGAACGCCTCCATGAGCTGCACTAGAAAGGTTGTGGGCGACTCATCTGGTTCCTGCTTAACCTTACATACCTTGGTCAAATTGGTGGGTCATCTTGTCACCCCCTTGAGATCTGCCAACGGTGCCTGGTGGTAGACCTTCAGATGCCCCATATCCTGGTCTAGTCAGGGGAAATCCGCTGTCAACAACAGCCTGGTCAATCTATGGTGCCCCTGTGTCTGAGGAGACATTCTTTCTAGCTTCCTTCATTATCCTCTCTTCACTCTTCAGTCTTGAAGTATACTCTCATGAGTTGTTGGATATCGGACCACGTGGGCTGATGAATAAATAAAACAGTCTCAAAAAGATTAATTAGCCCCTTGAGGTTATCTGAAAAGGTGGGGGGTGTTGGGCCTTCCAGTTGTACAAGTTGGCTGAAGAGAAGGGCCAATATTGTATGCCCTGATTGCCATCCTTATCTATAGGTCATAGGCTTGGCGAGGGAAGGCCACTGTTGTATCGGGTGAAAGGGCCCTTTTGCTCCAGGTCCCCATGGTCAATCTTGGTTCCAAGGGCACCTCCCCACCCTTCCTCCTCCAGTAAATGGGGATACATCTGGATCCCAGAGCTGGTGATGGCTATGGCAGAGCCATGGGGGCAAGTGTAGGGAGATACGGAGGAAGAGGGTCTTGGAGCAGCAGGTCCGCTGTTGAAGGGTCTTGGAGGACCGACTTCTTCTCAGGTCTGGATCCCTCCTCCCATGCTTCTTTTTTTCCTGATGGCCAGAACCTGTTAGGTGGGTCTTGGGGAAAGAAAGCCTTTTATCCAGGAGGTGGGATGGGAGGGTCCTCCACTAGATTTTCCCAGGTAACTATATAGAACACTTGGTCTGAGTGCCCAAGGGATCCTGGCCTAATGACTTTTTCCTCTACTGCTTTGATCACCTGCAAGTCTAAGGTCCCAATGAGTGGCCACCCTACTCTGAAGGTGGGACATTCAGAGAAGCAGAGAGTAGCTAACTTGTCCTTCTTTACTACTGCTACTACTACCAAGTTTCCTCCTCTTTTCCTAACTTCCCTCCAGTGGTTAACTAGGATGTTTAACAGGGTAGATTCAGTCTGTCCCATGTACAAAACAAACAAACAAAAAAAACAACCCATCAGTCCAAATTCAAGAACACAGAAAAAGACAATCAACACACAGACAGTTCAGTTCGCCCCTGCTATGGGCGCAGAAATCAGGATATAGCAAGACCCGGCTCCCACTGATTCTGTGTCTCGTTGTTTCCAAAAGGAGCAGAGTCCTCTCCACTCTTTCCAGGTTGAGGGAGGATTGCTGAAGCATCCTCCAGATTCCCCACAGTCATAGCATTAAGGCACATGTGCCTGCTCCAATTGACCACTCCAGACCAGAGACTTTCCAGCCGACACCATGCTGGAGAGACAAACGTGAAGGCAGAAGTCAGAGAGACAAACACTTTCTTAGGCGCCTGCTGCTGTTGCTGAGCTCAGTTTTTCCCCCTCCCATCAGCCTAGTCGATGGTCCCTTGGGGGTCTCCTTGAATCCCGCGCGAGCTCCCAAATGTAAGACCCAGACTCTTGGTCAGTGGTACTTACTTCGAGACGCCTCTGAGTGAGACACTGAGACATAGATCAATG
>JADRCD010173494.1:0-13312 GCA_019843815.1 Montemys delectorum | reverse complement strand
ATAATGGCAATTATGACTGATTTACGTTTCTTTGATGGCTAAAATGTCAGACATATTTTTCATTTATTAGACACAGTAATTTAGCCTTTGAAATATATTTTGGGTTATCTGTGTATTAGTTCAGTTATTCTTTCTTCTGGCATTAAGTCCTTCATTTTTTTTTAATATGAATTTCTTCTCAGATGAATGGCTACAAGACTAGGCAGGGTAAGAAGAAATTCTCAATCGGATAGCTAGTTAATAAACCGGAGCTACAAATGCGAGAATACATTTAGGGACTTGATTGTAAAGCTGAACGATACCAGATCCTCAAATCAGCTCATCATAGGTGTGCAGGCTGAGGTAGGAAGAATTATTTAAATCCATCTACACACACAGATAGACACAGATACTTACAGACACACATACACACACACACACACACACACAGACACACACACACACATACACACACACAGACATACACACACACAGACATACACACACACACAGACACACACACACACACACATCAACAATCAACTCTGGTCAGGAGCTGTCCTAAAATATAAGGCAAAGCTGAGACTGAGGAAGCATAAGTCAGATCAACACAAGAGCAGAGAGTGATCAGAGCTGGCCAGGCCTTGTCTGGAAGAAAAAACTCTTGCAGTAACCTAAGGACAAAGCCATGATTCTGACCTGAGACACAAAGACACCACACTGAACAATCAGTGTTGGAGCACACACCACACTGAACAGTCAGTGTTGGAGCACACATCACACTAAACAGTCAGTGTTGGAACACACAAGATGCTCAATGGTGAAAAAGAAAGATTTGCCACACTGTGGAAATGGCAGGAGTAGAGAAATGATATTGTTGAGTTCTTGAGAGTGGCTGGAACATCAGTGATGTACAAGGAAGAAAAGGTGTTGCCAGGAGAACCAAGACACCTAGGACCTAAGTAACTGACTTCAGGTAGTCAGCGAGAATTCTTAGGAAGTGGCAGGGCGTGGTTCTAAGCAGCAAACCTGATCACTGGTTCAGATCTCTACATCTTCAACTCGTGTTCAAGAGTAAAGCCACAGAAATCTTGGCGTTGCCCTTGCTGTTCCAATACTGGAACAGATGTGATCCCAGGAAGGTCTAAGGAGATCTTGGCTGATTTTCCATCTCGGTCCTGCTTGCTGGTTCTGAGAAGTACCTGCTTCATATCTCATCACTTTCCTCACATCCCACCGCCCCCCCCCCCAGTCTCCTGTGCTTTCCCCTTTGTCTCTAGGTCTTAACCAGCTGTCTATTAGTTTCTAGATCAGCCTTGCCCACTCCTACCTATCTAGGATTCCCTGCTAAGAAAAACCTTGGCAATGTTGCTAAACAAAGCAGTCATGGTAAGGTTCCACCAGGTGGGCACCTCATACTCTCCAAATTTTGACTTTTACTTCATGTTCTGACTAGCCAAAATGGTGTGCTACTTATTCTCACTAGATCTTACTGTCCGGTACTAAGGGAATCCCACCACCATAAGTTAGTTGAACCTAGTAAATACAGGGAGAGGGCTTAAGCTTTTAAAAGGTCAGAACAGAATAAGGAGGAAAGAAAAAAACAGAAAAGCAAGCTGAGAGGTCAGCAACCATTGGCCCATAGGCTTCCCGCTGAGCCTTGCAAAGATCAAGCTAAGTCAGGAAAGAGAGTTGTCATCTTTGAGGTAGCATGTGACTCTTTGTTAACGTTCTGGTATGAGGCTAAGGAAAAAAAAAAAAAAAAGCCTTCGCATATCCCTGTTTTAGTCAGAGTGACTATTGCTGTGGTACAACACCACGACTAACAGAACTTGAGGAGGGAAGGGTTTATATGGCTTACATATTCAGTCTCGGTTCACTGAGGGAAGCCAAGGTAAGAATTCAAACCGGACAGGATCCTGGAGGCAGGAGCTGACACAGAGGCCATGGAAGGGTGCTGCTTACTGGCCTGTTCTTCATAACTTGTTCAGCCTGCTTTTCTATAAAACCCAAGAATACCAGCCTAGGGATGACACCACCCACAACGGGCCCTCACCCATAAGCATGAACTAAGAAAATACCCTACAGGCTTGCTGATAGACCAATCTTGTGGAGACATGTTCTCAACTGAGACTCCCTCTTCTCTGATGACTCTTATAGCAAACTAGCCAATGCAACCCCTAAAATAAAGAAAGAAGAGAGATGCCGGGCAGGTTAAAAACAGTAAAAATACTTGAAATGAATGACATAAATAAAATTAAAACTCAGTGTTTTAGGTCTCATTGATACAATACATTTGAGTATGAATTTATTTATAAAGTCCTATGGACTCTTCACAGGATGTTGGGAAGGAAAGCATGAGATGCGAAACTCTCCATTTCATGAGTTGAGCATCTGAACTGACAAGGTAATGAGAGTAGGCTTGAAATTCCAAAGCACAGACTCCATCTGCCCATCTGCTCTGGTTCCACACTTAAGGGCATGCTTGGCTCTCTTCTTTGAATATCCCTGGGAAAACTTCCCCGCTGGTGTGATAGCAAAGAAATCTGAGATTCTACGCTTAGGATTCTATGATGAGTGAGACACTGAATGAGGAAGAAAATGTGGAATTTGGAAATATGAACAAAGCCCCAGGAATACAAATTAGTATTTAAATGAAGGTGGATAGCTCTGTTCTCCACAGTACTGAAAAACCCCCTAGTAGAAAATAAACATATCAACTTTGTTAGACAACTACCTTACTAAATTTTTAAGTTTAAGAACTGATATTACCTTTTTATTTAAATAATATTTTTTTTTTTACTGAAGATGTAGATAACCAAATGTGGCTATTGTAAGCTGGGAAATAAGTTAGTGGAAAAATCTAGAGTTCATAGAATAAAAGCAGGACTTGGTAATCTGATTTGGACACCAAGAAGTACACAATGGTTTTCATTAGAAAGCAGAAATTTCATTTCAAATCACAGTGTCAGTTCCACAAAAAGTCCAAGTTTGGGCTTGGGTCACACGTAGCTTCTCAGCTCTGAAATGCAGGGTTAGGACCAATCTGTCTTCTTCGTTATCCAAATCAGAAACTTATTTCTTCCTGAACCGTAACCAGTTGAGGAGCTTCAAACATCAAAGAGTATGTCAACTTGATATAAGCTAGAGTCATCAGAAAAGATGGAGTCTCAACTGAGAGCATGCTTCCCTAAGATTGGGCTATTGGAAAACCTATATTTTCTTAATTAGTGCTTGATGGATGAGGGCCCAGCCCATTGTGAGTGGTACCAGTCTGAGCTGGTGATCCTGGGTTCTATAAGAAAGCAGGTTGAACAAGCCATGCAGAGAAACACAAAAACACCAATGCTCCGCCAATATGACAGAACACCTGAGAAAATTGACTTAAAAGAAGAAAAGGAGTGTTGTGCTTGTAGTCTTATAGGCTTCTGCCAGCGGTCATTTAGCCTATGCCATAGCCATCATGACCACAATGAAAATGAATGCTCACATTGTGGAGGATGGAAATGGATAAGGGAGGAATCTGACATCCCTCCCCTTGAGGATGACAACTCTATAACCTAGAATCCTTCCACTAAGTCTTAGCCCTAGTGATGGGTAATATTAACTTCCAACTGGGCTAAATCTAGATCCACCTGAGAGATGGGCTTCTGAGAGTGTCTTTGGAGGACTGTCCCGTGTTCACTGATATGGGAAGACCCATTTTAATTGTGGGTAGACCCATTCCCCTGAATAGGGGATCCAGGATGGGGATACCAGATGGTGTAAGAACAGGAAAAGCAGACTGAGCACCAGCAAGCATTCACTCTCACTTTCTTTTGACTATGTGGTGTGGCTAGCTGCTTGAATCCTGACACCTTGGTGTCCCTACTATGGAACCCTTTAACTATGATCTAAATAAACTCTTTGCCCAATCCCCCACATCCCCAACCTCCCATCCTACCACCCGCAACCCCTGTTTAAGCACTTTTGTCAAGAGTATTTTTATCCTAACAACAGAAAAAGAAATTCAGACAGCTTCTAAAGGATCCACTTTCTCACAGTTCACCACATGATGAGACCAAGCCTTTAAGGGATAGGCCTTTGTAAAAATTTTAAGACTCAAACTACAGCATGGAGTGGGAATAGGAAAGGCATTGGACACTTAACAGTGGGAAAAATTGGGTATGCTTTGCAGAATACTCTTCTGCTCCAGGATTATTAGTTCCTAACAGTAACCAGCTTGTCCTAACACACCCGAGAATACTCTCACTTCCCAAAAGGAAATAATTAAGTGGTGATATCATCCCAGGTCTTACTAAGGATCTCTACGTGTTGGATTCTTTTCTCCATATCCGAAGCACATGACCAAACTGTAAATATAACCATAAATAATAGATCCTATAAAAATACAGGAGAGAAAGAAAAAGAAAGTCAGTTAAAGGGATTGTGTGTCTTTATAAAGTGACAGTTGAATGAGTCAGGAGCTATAGTGTTCATTTTCATAAACAAGCATAAAGCTGGTGCTGGGTCTTGGTTCTCTGTCTCTCTCTCTGTCTCTCTCTCTGTCTCTCTCTCTCTGTCTCTCTCTGTCTCTCTCTCTCTCTCTCTCTCTCTCTCTCTCTCTCTCTCTCTTTTCCTCTCTCCTTTTTGCATTCAATGGATCCTTTGGTTCAATTAGGGCAGGCTTGGTGGGGTTGTCCAAAACTAATTAACCAAAAGGGCTGAGATCCTGATGTTCCTGACTGAAGCTAAAGCCTGTTTCTCAATTCTATGCCCCAGACAGCCTTCTTTGTCCTGCTTGTCCTGGGGCATGATGAACTAGAAACAACCACATGAAAGTGTAGACCCAACACGCTACACTGGTTTCTGTAACAAGCTAGAAAACATTCCTATCTTGGAGCTAAAGAACATCATTAAGAAAAAAATTACCATACATATTATCAAGAATGATTTTCTTTCATTGCCACAGATGAGTAATTTGGGCATTTAGGTACCAGAGAATGACAACAATTATCTCTATTCTTTTTTTTAAAAAGGTCAAACCACTTATATCATTATGCTGAACATTATTGGGGGGTGTCTACTTTTTGAGATAATTCAGTGGAAAATCCTGCCTCTGCCATTCCTTGATGTTCCCATCAGCATTGAAATCAGGCTGTCTGGTCACCTTTCAGAATCCCCATTCCCCCTAAAATAGCTCTTTCTGGAAGTCATCCTTCCTCTATCAGTATGTGTCTGAAGATACCGGTGAAGAGCAGATTTCAAGACTAGTTTGGGCTTGAACTTAGAATGTAAGTGAACAAGACACTTGCAGCATATTGATTTCTCTTCCCTGTTGCTTGACGTTTATTTAAACAGACTCCTTTAGTCTAATGTTAAAAACTATTTTCATCTGGCTCAATCCTGAAAGCCAGTGTTGACACCAGATTTGGTTGATCAGCCAGCCAGATTTTTGGAACCTTGAAGCCAGTTAGGATTATTCTGAATATGAAATATCTGGTAAATGAACACATTTTAAAACTCAGCCAGGCACATGGTTCTATTTCTCCCTATTGGTAAAGTACAAAATCATCTCTGGTCATATGACAGCATTGCGCTTTTCTAAAAACTGAGCAAAACATGGCCATTCTTACCATCATCCACTTTTCTCTCTATGCTGTGATCTCATGATAAACCCCAGGCCAGGTTGGGATTTAATTCTAGTTATTCCTCTAAGCAACAGAAATATAAAACAGAGAGAAAATTTCTTCTTTTAAGGTGAGACACCATCAAGACTCTTCAAGAAAGAAAAGAGCTACCTCATCTGGTCAGTGCGCCGTCACCTTCAGGAAGCGGGAGCTTTAGTTGGGCTTTTGGAGTTGCTTAGATGCCTGATTCTTCCCACAAACTCTGTTCTACAACCACAGAGCCTCCTCTCTTTTGACCAATGCCTGCTTTTCCATGCAGCTGATACAGGGAGTGATAGAGTTACTCAGATGTACTTTGTTTGGTACAAACACAGTTTGGTTATTCTTCCATCAAGGTTACAAAACATCCCTGAATCTCAGTCCACAGCTTAAACTGAGAAGTTAGAGATTTAGGGCTTCTCAGTCCTTGTTTAAGCCATCAATGTTATCAGAAGTATGCACCTATCAGTTTTTAATATCTTTCCTTCTGTTTATATGTTGGTGACAGCACCAACAAGCAAGGCTGCCTTCTCTTAAATGGATATTTGATTACAGATGTCTGCAACATTTAATTTAATATCATATGACTCTATGCAACTCCATTTCTAACCTAGAAAAAAAAATGACAAGACACTCATTTCTATTTTGCCTCAAATTGAAAACAAGTCTCCAAGCCCTCATATTTCTTTGAAATATTACCTAAAACCTCACTTGCTTATAGACATCTATGAATAATACAGACAAGAGACTGTATAGCTGCAAACACCAAGTGAGTGAGTGAGTGCATGAGTGAGTGAGTGAGTGAGTGAGTGAGTGAGTGAGTGAGTGAGCAAGTGGGTGAGTGAGCAAGCCAGGGAGCAAGCCAGCAGTGTTCTGCCATAGTTTCTGCTTCTGGTTCCTGCCTTCAATTCTTGCCTGGGTACCACTGATTGAAGGACTGTGCCTTGGAAGCATAAGCCAAATAAACTCCTTCCTTCTCAAGTTGTATTTGGTTAGAGTGTTTTATCAGAACAACAGAAAGGAAATAGGTACTTCCATTAAATCTACACATTCCATCCTAGAGAGGGCAAAGAAGCTGAAAAAACTTAGGAAGCTACTGAAGAGTGGAGAAGCTAATGAAATTTACCTAGGTCAGAAAACAACAAAAGTGTCAAGTTTCTTCCACAATACCATAAAAGTACTAAAAGATTTGTGGGGACAGTGTATCAGGAGTTTTTTGCTATACCACTTTGGCTCCTGGCTCCAGGAGCTATCTTTGGATCCGCAAATGAAACACACACTCACACATTAGCTTATTTTTAAAATGAACTGGCTACCTCAAAGGCTGGACACTCCTAAACATTCCCCTGCTATCCCAAACCCAATCAGGGATGTAGCCCAGTGGCCACTTATCCAAAGTCTCACATGCTGGTTGGCTTTATTTCCAGCCACACCTCTGTCCCATCCTTCTACCCCCAGCCATGGCGATTTTCCTGCTACTCTCTGTGTCTTCCTCTGCACAACTCTAAGTGTCACACCCTGTGCCCAGCCATTGGACGTTGGCATCTTTACTGATCGATCAAAAACCAATTGAGGACGAGGACCTTTAGTGTTTGGGCACATAGATTCCCAATTGAATCAAAGCATTAGAACCAATCTCCAACAGGACAGGAGACTTTCTAAATGTCCCAGATACCTGTCACTTGTTAGGGAGCTTGTAGGCATGCACCTTTGAAGATTGAGCCATCAACAGTTAAGGTGAGCTTTGCAACAATGCAGCTGCCTTTGAGTCACAGATATTCCTATTGGTAACCTCTCACTTGTAGTCCCTTAACTAGCCACAATAAACTTACTGGATCCCCGAGCTAGACTTCAGGATGATTTCGATCTGCCATCCGTACCCCAATTGAAGTGAGTAGACATATCTTCATGCTCTCTTAGAAAGAGGTCATACGACAGAGACTCTGTCAAGAAGGAAACCCTTTTGTTTCCAAGATGTACTTTCATTCTGTGTGTATGGATGTTGTGCCTGCATGTGTGTCTGTTCACCACGTGAATGCCCTGGTCCTGTGCAGACTAGAAATGGCAGATACAGATAGTTGTAAGCTGCCACATCAGTGCTGGGACTGAATTCCAGGTTGTCTAGAAAAGCAACAATTGTTCTTAACCACTGAGCCATCTCTCCAGCCTCTCTTTTTCTATTTAAAAATTATTTTTGAAATTTTATACATGTACAAAATGTATTTTGATTATCTATAACCCCTAAAGGCCTTCTCAATATAGCTCCCTCCCAGCTTCCTGTCCTCTCCTCTGTTTTTTAATTAAAGATAGATTTTTTTTTAATATCTCATTTGCATGGAAAAGCATTCAAAGTGCTTGCTGGGCAGGTTTCTATCAGGAGAAAGGAAGTTGACTACAGGACATTCCTCAGGTAGAGGATGTGTGATGTCAGGCTCCCCAGATAAGATCAGAAGGAGAAAAGGAAGCTTTGCTGAGAAGGGGCATCTTCCATCTTGTGCCAAGCTCAGGGAGCTGTCTGGTCATGGTAGACTGCAACCTTGATAGCAGGGTTTCCCAAGAATCTACTAGAGAAGGAAGCTTCTCTGATAATGGCTGATCAGAGCAAGGATTTACCTATGAGAACAGCAAAATGTCAGTAGGAGTTATTTTATTTTTGTTTCTTTAGGAGAAACAAAAATAGCATTTGGTTATCCCCTAGGTTCATGGGCTAGCTAGTCTCAGGTTCTTGGCTACATAAACAGTGTTGGGATGAGCCTTAAATCAGATAACGCTTGATTACTCTCACAAGCTTATGTCACAATTGCACCAATGTACATGCAGATATATCAGTATTGTAGGTGAAACGATTTCTAACGAGGTTGGTGCTTGCCTTTCAGTTCTGGTAGTGTGCAGAGTACCTTCCAGTGCCATAAACAGTAACTCACAGGGGTGAAGGCTCTGGCTAGGCACCAGGACAACTCTGTGCTCAGTGAGTATTGTCTTCAGCAACAGGGCCTTCCTATCAGTTTACGGAAAGCTGCCAATAGCCTTGGCAATAGGTTGTTGCCAAACTTCAGCCAATAACTGAACTAGATGTAACTCAATCTTGGTACTGGGAGTTTCATTTGGTGACAAGAAATGTCCAGTTGGGTCTCTGTCCCTCCCTGTATTCCTTCCCTAATCTCATGCCTTCCCTCTCCCTGTATGATCTTGCCTTTCTAGTCTCCCTAACCCCCATCCACCCACAGCTATCTACTCTATTTCCCCTTCCTAGGGAGATCCATCCCTCCTGCCTAGGCCTGACTGTCTAACCTCTGTGGTTATACGGCTTGTAACTTTCTTATCACTGACTTTGTAACTAACGTCCACATGAAAAGATATACCACGTTTGTCTTTCTAGTTCTGAATGCCCTTACTCAAGATAGTTGTTTCCATCCATTTATCTGTGAATCTAATGATTTTGTTCTCTAATGGCTAATATTCCATTGAGTAGATGTACCACATTTTCATTATCCATTCATCCATTGATGGACATCTAGGTTGTTTCCAGTTTCTGGGTCTCATGAATACAGAAGCAACAAACATGGTCGAGCAAGTGTCTCCATAGTAGATGAAGCATCCTTTGATACATGCCAGAGAGTGGTATAGCTAGATCTCGAGGTAGATCCGTTCTCGTCTTTCTGAGGAACTGCCACAGCCACAGTGATCTCCAAAGTGGCTCTTTGCACTCCCTCCACAATGGACAAGTGTCACTTTCCTTCACATCCTGGCCAGCATGAGCTATCATTTATTTTATTGATCATAGCCATTCTCAAAGTAGTCTTGGTTTTCATCTCACTGATGATTAAGGATGCTAAACATTTCTGGAAGGGTTTTCAAACATCTGAGTTTCATCCTTTGAGAATTGTCTGTTTAGATCAGTACCCCATTTTTTAACTGTAGTATTTGTTTTCTTAATATCCAGATTTTTTAGTTCTTTATATATTTTGGATATTAGTCCTCTATCTGATGTGGAGAGGTAAGAATCTTTTCCCATTCTGAAGGCTGCTGCTTGGTTCAAATGACAGTGTCCCCTTTTCACACAGAAGCTTTTCAGTTTCATGGGGTCCCATTTATTAAGTGTTGATCTCAGTGCCTGTGTTGCTGATGTTCTGTTCAGAAAGCCTTTTGCCATGCCAATGAGTTCAATATTATTCCCCACTTTCTCTTCTATCAATCAGATTCAGTGTTTCTGGCCTTATGTTGAGGTCTTTGGTCCATTTGGAGCTGAACAACATTCTACAGGATTACTTCTCATACTCCAGCTCTTATCTTCTTTCTGTCTCTTCTTCTGTGTTTCATGAGCCTTGGGGGTTAATATAGATATCCCATCTGCAGCTGGACACTCACAGCCATTTACAGTCAGCACTTAGGACAGTATGAGTCTCTCCATTAACTCCTACCCACCGAATAAGACGTTTCCCCAACAGAGGTTGAAACAGCACAAATCTATAAATGTAAACAGATATTTAGAAGGCAGTTTTGACAATATGACCACTTAGCAAATCTCCATTTAGGCTATGGCTTCCTGTAGCCATAGGTTTTGTCCACATGTGCAGCCCCAGACACCAATTCCCTCCTTGCATCAGGCTTCACATCTAATCCAAAGAGTCGTTGTTTACCCCATAAACAATTTTGCTTTTGTCTCTCCACTGGAACCTACGCTCCTGCAACTGAAGTGAAAAATATAGTAAGAACGGATAGAAGGAGACGACTCCTACGTGAACGCCTTCCAAATCTCAGGCTTGTTCAGACAGGAAGCAGAACTGTCACAAAGAGAGGAGTGGATGGGAGGCGGGCATGACCCAGGCACTTTGACAACTTATATAAGGAAGGTCTTCTCTGGATGTGTGGTCCCCACGGGGGAGGGGAAGCATGGCAGCCAGCTACAGGCACATCAGAAGAAGCAGAAAGCGGAGAGCTCACATCTTGAACCACCATCATGAAGCAGGCAGGGGGAACCGGAAATGGGGTGACGCACTTCTTACGGCAAGGCCATGCCTCTTAAACTTCCACACACAGCACCCTCAACTATAGAGCTCAGCCGCTTGGGACTATGGGGCATTTCTCATCCCAACCGTTACAACTCACCTGTACAGTCTGTTTTCTCACTGCCCTTAAAGCAGACGTCAAGGGAGGTTCCTGCTGACTTATCATTGTGTGTGGTTAACTCTTATGTAATCGTTGCTCATATTGTTGGTCTCTACTTTGAAGATTTTTAAATTAACTCTGGGTGAGGTAGGTGGCTTAGTAGATAAGGGACACCTCCTACCTCCCACCAAGCCTTACGGACTGAGTACAACCCCTGGAACCCATACAGTGAAGGAAAAATGAAAAACAAATCCCTCAAGTTATTTTCTGACCTCTACTACCCTGTTTACATTATCCTCACACATACACACACATCACACACACACACACTTACAAGATTAACTATGAATATGACTGACATACTTATGCAGGAAGTTTTACAAATAGGTGTGAGACAAAAACAGACACACAGATGATAAATAAAATTCTACAACACAAAAAGAGAACACTAGTCACCCTCAGTGTTTATTCATCTAAGAACATGTATGTACTTACTCATTGTTGAGTGCCTCATTATTGTCCCAGTTGTTTGGTCAAACACTAGCTGTTATAGAAGGCATACTATTGTATGTCATAATCACAGTCATACGACCTGTGTAAGCTGACGATCCTCACGCAGGCTGCGAAAGACAAACTTGAAAAGGAGGAAATTCTTCCTCCAGACTGCAACACGAGAATCTTACGGAGTCTCCAATCCCCTGGCTTTCCCTGCAGATTTCAACTCAAGCTAGCTACATCAACTGAGCTGCCAGCCACAGCCTTCCTTACAGGTTTGGGGCTTGCCAGTTCTAGAAGCCCATGAGCCAAATCCTTAAAAGAAACCTGCATCTGCACAGTAGATCCTATCCGTTCTGGGTTCTGCCTCTGCAGAGACGGATCCATGGGTTTCCTAGCTGTAGAAATGAAAGAAGTTACAGAATGCTTCCAACTAAACATTGAACAGTGGCTATCAGTTGCTCAGGCCCGCATGTTCAGAACAAAGAGAGGTCACCAAGGGCTAGAGAGAAGAATGATGTCTCATGTATAAGAGCTTTATACCATTTGAACTTGAAACTTTTAAGAATTGTACAACTAGGGGCTAGAGAGATGGTTCTGTGGTCAAGAACCCTGACTACTCTTCCTGAGGTCCTGAGTTCAATTCCCAGCAACTACATGGTGGCTCATGACTATCTATAATGCGATCTGATGTTCTTTTCTGGCATGTAGGCATACATGCAAATAGAACACTCATATACGTAAAACATAATTAAAGCTTAAAAACAAAAAGAATTGTACAACTAACTTGATAACATTTCAGACTCACTTTTTTTTTTTTTAAATCGCATTCTCTGGTTTGTTTCAGCTTTTAATAAAGCATGCTTCTCTTGAGATGGGAAAGAAACCATGGCCTACTTAAACTCAGGCAAACTACTCTTGCAAGCCGATCAAAAACTACTTGGCAAAAAAAAAAAAAAAAACTCCTTGTTGAAGTGCCTTGAGACTACATTAGTTAGAACTGAAGCAGGCCTGATCTAAATCAGGACAGAGAACTGGATTTCCAAGTTACAGAAGAGGCCCTGTGATTTACTTCATGAGAGTGGCAGCCTGATTTTAACACGACATTTTAAAAGGCTAACGTCTCATTTTCCATTTTCTACACCCATACTCTGTTCTGCAAAACATGTTTCAAATTTAGCCAACTTGGCTTTGTCCCCCTCTATGTCACAGCAGACAAACTGAGGTTTGTAATTACTCAGTCATAATCAATTGATGCATAATACAACAAAATACAAAACAAGATTAATAATACAGCAAGGATGGCTGTGAGAAACGCACAAGGAATGCTTGGCAATTAAAAAAAGACAAATAATGACCTTACAGACACATCACCTGGGAAGGGAAAGACAGCAAACGAACACAGAAGATTTTTCCAAATCGTATGTTCTCCTGAGATTGTGACTGAGCACCTTTGAGCCGTGGCCACACACCCACCTCCTAGAAGGGTGAGCATCCTGGTCATCAACACCACCCAATAACGGTGGGGACATGGGACACAGAGGGATCTCATTCTTTACTGCTAGAGACGCAAATGGCACAGCCACTGTAGAAGATGACTCCCAGTTACCTCTAAAATGACACATTCTTATCGTTTCATTCATTGGTTCCCCTAAATAAACTGAATATTTGTCTAAATGAGAAAGTGACCACATGGGAATGTTTGTAGCAGCGTTACTCATAATTACTGAAACTTGGAAGTCACCAAGTTATCCTTCAGCTAATGACTGAATAAATATTCAAATAAAGGAACATTATTTTACCTAAAAAGACTGAGCTAGCAAGGGCATAGAGGAGGTTGCAATCTTCCCACGTAAATACTGCTGTTTGCACAAACAAATTCATAATCATCGGGTACTATTGGAGTCTGAGGAAATTAAGAACAACTCAAAACATAAGCCAGATCCAGCCCCAGTGGGTCCACAGGCCACAGAAGAACACATTTGGCATGAGCCAATGATTTCAGACCATGGAGATTCTGATTTTTGGGTAAGACAAAACAATGAGTCTCACAAGCAAGAACCTGGATGAGTGTGTGATTG
>JADRCD010173490.1:0-12197 GCA_019843815.1 Montemys delectorum | reverse complement strand
GGGGATGTTTTTCTCTGACTCAGATACTAGGATACCTGGCCTCACGGTAGACATATCGGGAAATTATAGCTGTGTGTGTGTGTGTGTGTGTGTGTGTGTATGTGTGTGTGTGTGTGTGTAGGTGAAGACCAGAATCTCAGGTGTCCATCTCCTCTGAGATAGTGTCTCTCATTAGCCTGGAGCTTATCAATTAGGCTAGACTGGCTGGCCAGAGAGCTCCAGGTCCAGAACTCTGACCTCTACTTCCACAATGTTGGGGTTGCAGGTGTGTGCCACTACACTCAGCATTGTTATATAGGTTCTGCTGCCACACTCAGGTCCTTATGCTTATAAGTGTACCTTCTGAGCAGCCCCCCAGCCCTCCTTTGTCTCATCCGAGATTTGTACTCTGTGTCTGTGTTCTCTATTAACGTACAGTGGCATATTACTCAGCTGTGAAAAAGAAATCCTAATATATCTTCCAGATTCATGGGCCTTAAAAACAGTGTGCTAATAAAATAAGGATTGAGGCAGAGTGCTTCCCACTCAGAGGAGGCAGAAGGTTGAACAGTTAACTGGCAGCTGAGGTGGAAGGTAGTTGGGGGTTGGTGTTGAACTAGTTGTTTCCCTTTGGAATGGTGAAAGTTCTGGAACAGGGCGGTGGTGATGGTTGCATACCATCTTCAAAACATCTAGATGGACTATTTTGTGGATGCCTTATGATGAAACTAGTATATTTCATTTAAAAACACATATTTCTCAACTTTTCACTCAATAACCACCATATAAAACTCTCCCCGGAACCTACTAGTGTGCAAGATTGAGACCACACCTTTGAAATCAGACTGAACTGCTCTGGCCCATGGCTCTCTAGCTCTCTCCTCTTTTAGAATCCCTGGCAAGGAGATGAACATTGTAGCTCGAGGTCAGCAAATGTGTTTTTGAAGAGCCAAGTGGGAAGTGCCATTAAGCTTTAAAGACCACTCATGTCTGCTACACACAAATGGCATGCACATGCCCAAGGTTAGCTGTGGCCCCACCAGGCAGGCAGTGGCAGCCCCAGGGGGCCACTCTGTATCACCAATGACTGAGCAGCTGCTTCATTTCTAAGGTAGAGGACAGAAGCTGAACCCATGTTGCATGGGGACTCAGTGGGGGTAATGAGTTGGGTCTTTACTCATGATATATAATAGGGAGACAATAAATGTTTTCTATTACTACTAATCTGTCTTGGTCACTGTTCTATTGCTGTGAAGAGACACCATGGTGGTGGCAACTCTAATACAGGAAAGCATTTAATTGGGGGCTGGCTTACAATTTCAGAGGATGAGCCATTATCATCATGATAGGGAGCATGGCAGCAAGCAAGGCACTGAAAAGGAGCTGAGAGCTACATCCTGATCTGAAAGCAGAGAGCCAGAGAGACTGGGCCTGGCACAGGCCTGGGAAACCTTAAAGCCCACCCCAGTGACACATTTCCTCCAACAAGTCCACACCAACTCCAACAGGCCCACAACCTCCTCCTAATCCTTCTAATGGGTTTAGATAGTGACACTTCCTGATGACTAAGCATTCAAGTACATGAACCTATGTGGGCCATTCTTATGCAAACCACTACATGATTTATTGTTGAGGTATATGCTGAGACTAAAAAGATTTAAGTTCTCTTTATTGAGTACATACTGTGTACACAAGCATGTCTTAAAACAATAGGACTTAATGTTGTTTCCGTTCTCAGCTTTTAGAAATATGTCACATTGGCATAGTCTTGTGCTTTTGACACATTCAAGATGAATTCCTGGGGTAAAATTTGAAGATCTGGAAGATCTGCTATAGAAAGTAGAGCAAGGCTTGGATCCACAGGTATCTCATTCCAAATGGTACATTCTCAGCTTGTGGGCAGGAGAACTTCCTACTGTTTCTCTGCCCAACTCCGACCACTACTGGAGATTTGGAAATAGCTGGGAGATTTGAAGAATGTGAAGACCCAACTGGGACCTAGTGGCCAAGTTCCAAGAATGTTAAAGGCCCCACAGAACCATTTAAATATTTGTAAAAGGGAATTATACACTGTATGCCACTGATCCCCCTTGAAGGAACATTCTCTATAGCACCTCCGGGAGAGATCCCATAACCTTCTCCCAGGTCCAAGGGATATAGGTTCCCTAAGAGGAGAGCAGGGAATATCCAGTGTCTACAGGGCACTGAGGGAGTGCATGGGAAGGCTCTGGTAGCTGTGCTGGGAGAAGGGCTGGCTAGGGTCGGTTGGTACATAACTGTTTTAGCTGTCTTTTTATCTTCTTGTCTTTTTCTTCTTTTTCTTTCTCTGGGGTCTCATGTGTCCCATGTTGGCCTTGAACTCACAGCACAGGATGACCCTGAATTTCTGACTTTCCTGCTTCTACATCTCAAGTACTGGGATTATAGGCATATACTACCACGTCTGGTTCATAGAGTGCTGAAGAGCAAACCCAGGGCTTTTGTGTGTGTGTTTTTAGAGACAAGCACTCTACCAACTGAGCTACATCCACAGCCCTTGAGTCTTTAAATTTTTTCCTCTATTTATAGGAAGGATGCAGTATAGTGTGTAGAAAGGGCCTTTGTCAGAGGCTAAAAGCATTGACTTGACACACTGACCAGCTGAACAAACCAGGAATCTAACTAATCTGCTCTCAATGGGCTTTGATCTTCTAAAGGTCTCCACTCCGGGACAAGCCTGGTCCTTTATAGGTCTGTGGTCAGAGTCAGGTGAACCACCAGAATGAAAGCACATAGTTCAAAAAGAAAAAGAGGAGAAGGAGGAACAGGAAGAGGAGGAGGAAGAGGAAAACAACCATCAACAAAGCTCTTCTCATTCTCGTCTTGAGATTGGGCTACAAAGGGCATGTGAAAGCTTCTCCCAGCAGCCCAGTACACAGCCTGCCACCACCTGCCCCTTCTGTTCACCCACTGAGACTTAGCTCTGACAGCTTCTAGACCCAAACAACCAGTGTGAAAAATGAACTCAGGAAACAGCAGCTGCGCTTCCCCTCGGCCATAACTCCTGCATCCTAGAGAAAGATGTGAGGCAGGGCAAGGGACTAAAACAGCTTGATGGGGTCACCTGCCGGTCAGGCCTGCCTGCAGGAGGGGGAGGGTTAGTAGTTCCTTTAGTTCAAACATCAAATTTGAATTAATCTATATTAATGTCAAGCAGACTATGTATGCAATGACAGGAGACTCATCAAGGGGCAGATGTTTGTTTCTGCAAGTCAATGATTTTAGCCATCAGCCTGGCCCTGCCTCTTGATATCTCATGACTTGTGGTCCTAATTCTGCAATGCCACATGGGTAAGAACATCATCCCCAAACTATCTGCTGAGATCTGGGCTGCTTTTCAGGTCTGTCTTATAAGCCTCTATCTACTCAGACGCAAAGCTAGGACCCTCCCTTGCTTCTGTAGACAACAGAGAAACAGGGCAGTTATGTTGGTATATTCCTTTATCCCAGAACTCAGAAGGCAGAAGCAGCCAAGCAGTACAACCTTGGCTATTTCTGGAACACAACCTCTTTGTGCTCTCAGAAAACACTTCCCAGAAGATGTTACCTCAATGATGCTGGTCTCTTCTTAATCACTGCTAATTTCTTAGCTCCAGCTAACCAGCATCAATAGTCCCAGTAATGTAAAGTTTTCACTTTAGTAGTTCTGGTATCTTGTTAATCACAGCTGATATTTCAGCCCCAGCTGACCAGAACCACAGAATCTTCACAATCAAAACAAACATGGCCCTGATAAGAGTCTTTAGTCTTCCCTCTGAAAGTTCACAAGCCAGGCCTCCATCTCTGCACTGTTCTCAACATGATCTTCCAAGCTCCTACAGAACATCCCACAGAGTTCTTAACAGCCAGTGGCTCTTCTAGCTCAAAGTTCCAAAGTCCTTCCACAGTCCTCCCCAAAACACGGTCAGGTTGTCACAGGAATAATCCACTATGCTGGTGCCAATTTGTCTTAGTCAGGGTTTCTATTCCTGCACAAACATCATGACCAAGAAGCAAGTTGGGGAGGAAAGGGTTTATTTGGCTTACTTCCATATTGCTATTTATCACCAAGGAAGTCAGGACTGGAACTCAAGCAGGTCAGGAAGCAGGAGCTGATGCAGAGGCCATGGAGGGATGTTCCTTACTGGTTCTGTGAGCCTGGGGCTAGCCTGGTCTACAGAGTGAGTTTAAGCTTGGTCTACAGAGTGATTTCCAGGCCAATGAGAGTAGCATAGTGAGACCTTGTTTAAAGGGCAACCACCCAGGAGACAGTAAACAGTCTAGTCTGTCTGTCTGTCTGTCTGTCTGTCTGTCTGTCTGACCCAGGAGGATTCCAAGGAAGAGGGTTGGGGGCAAAGAGGGGTTGGTACCAAGTCAACACAGTAAACAGTCTAGTCTGTCTGTCTGTCTGTCTGTCTGTCTGTCTGTCTGTCTCTCTCTCTCTCTCTCTCTCACACACACACACACACACACACACACACACAAAACCAATTTAAAAAAATCCCAAATTCCAGCTCCCTCACTTACCTCTTAGGACACCATTTCACCTCTGGCTTTTGCATTTCCACAAAGCTGCCAATCTTAATATTAAAATGCTGTTTCGAGGACTAAATTACATTTGTCACGTAAATGGCAGGTACACTGCATGTGCCCATTTCAATTAGAACTCTTTCAGCTACAAATTGGTTTATACAGGAGGAATGTGGAGAGTGGCCAGTCAAGTCTGGCAATGGGTCAAAGATTGATTGGGACCTGGGGGAGTATTCATGACATCCTCAGGGCTTGGCCTTTTCTGAGCAACCGTTTCCTTCTCTAGCCCCTCTCCTCATGGTCACACAATAGCAGAATCTATTTCAGGTCTGATTTTTTTCTTTCTTCTTTTCCTTCATTCTCCTTCTTTAAAAAAAGTTATGTATTTATGTATTTTATGTGTATGAGTGCTCTGTCTACATATATGCCTTCATGATAGAAGAGGGTATCAGATTCAAGGGTTGTGAGCCACCATGTGGTTGCTGGAATTGAATTCAGGACCTCTAGAAGAGCAGCCAGTGCCCTTAAATGCAAAGCCATCTCCCCAGACCTTCTTTTCCTATTTTTTTAAAGATAGGGTCTCTCTACATCTCTCTGGAAGTCCTAGAACTTACTATGTAGACCATTCTGGTTTCAAACTTACATGAAATGGCTGAGCCACCACACCCAACTCAGGTCTCATCTCTATCCTCTGCATCATCCAGAGTCCAGCTTCCTAAAGGAAGAGGAGACCCCCCATAAGGAGTCATATTACTAAGTACGGGGGTTACGTAAAAGTTGACAGTAGTGGAAGGTTTCTGAATGTAAAACAACTCACATTATTAATAATTCAAATTCAAACCAGGTGATAGTGGCGCACACCTTTAATTCTAGCACTCAGGAGGCAGAGGCAGGAGGATCTCTGAGTTCAAGGCCAGCCTGGTCTACAGAGCAAGTTCCAGGACAGCCAGGGCTATACAGGGAAATCCTTCTAAAAAAAATAATAATAATAATTCAAATGTATAACGAATTTGTGATGTTCCTGGATATACTTGCCCATGATACATTATAGAACTTTGCTACAACCTTGGTTCTGAGCACAGGTGTCAATGAATGCTTGTTAACATTTGCCTCAGATTCAAGTATTGTATGTTATGAATTGTTCTTACTATGTGTATAAACTTTTATGCTTTTATAAAATGATTTAATTATCAAAAAAGACTTATAATGCTTTCCTACCATAGAAGTATCCTTCAGCATATAAGTATCAAATTAGTATATATTTGGGTTGCATTAGAGCGTTTGGCTTTAAAAACTGCTGTTTGATGGTCTGGAAAGATGG
The DNA here is from genome assembly GCA_019843815.1 of Montemys delectorum. Taxonomy (NCBI): domain Eukaryota; kingdom Metazoa; phylum Chordata; class Mammalia; order Rodentia; family Muridae; genus Montemys; species Montemys delectorum. The sequence continues at coordinate 6,349 of JADRCD010173490.1, read as the reverse complement.
CGCAGCAATTAAGAGCACTGACTGCTCTTCTGGAAGACTCAGTTTTGATTCCCAACACTCATGTTACATTGTATTGTCACTCACATTATATTGTCTATAACTACAGTTTCTGGGGATCTGACACCCTCTTTTGTCCTCCAAAGTACTAGGCATAGATGTGGTGCACAGACGTTCATGTTGGCGAAACATTAATACTCATAAAATAAAATGAAATAGTTTTTTTTAATATTGCTGTTTAAGCTGTGCATATAAATTTTAGGCATAGTAGTATATTCCCAACACTCAGGAGGCAAAGGCAAGTAGATCTCTATGAGTTAGAAGCCAGCTTGGTCTACATAGTAAGTTCCAGGCCAGACAGGGCTACCTAGAGGGAGCCTGTCTTAAACAAAAAACAAACAACTTAGAAAAAAATGCTGATTCAATGGCAAACTTGAATTTCATAAAATACTAAGTGAACTTTAGCTTCATGTAGCATGGCATTGACATGACAGTGAGGTATGAGAAATGAAAGAATTCATTAAGACAGGAAAGGACAGAAGTAGAGTGTTTATACTGTGGCATGGATAGCAGAGGCAGACTCCACAGAGATGGTTTGAGTGGCTACTTTTATGGGGTGACAGGGTTGGAGGGGCAGATAACATAGTCAATCGGTTGATGTTTCCAAGTCAGTGTCCCAGGTGTTTAGGTCTTATTGGGTGGAACACCTGTGTAGGGATCATTTCTGGATGATTAAATGGACATTTCTTTTTCTTTTAAATGTATTTATTTATTTCATGTATATGAAATATTTCCACAAAGCTGCCAATCTTAATATTAAAATGCTGTTATGAGGACTAAATTAGATTTGTCACATAAATGGCGGGTACACTGCATGTGCCCATTTCAGTTAGAACTCTTTCAGCTAACTGGTTTATACAGGAGGAATGTGGAGAGTGGCCAATCAAGTCTGGCAACACACTGTAGCTGTACAGATGGTTGCAAGCCAATGTGTGGTTGCTGGAAATTGAACTGAGGACCGCTGCTTGCTCTGGCTCACTCACTCCAGCCCAAAGAATTATTTATTGTTATATGTAAGTACACTGTAGCTATCTTCAGACACACCAGAGGAGGGAGTCAGATCTCATTATGGATGGTTATGAGCCAATATGTAGTTGCTGGGATTTGAACTCAGGACTTTCAGAGGAGCAGTTGGTGCTTTTCACTGCTGAACCATCTCTCCAGCCCCTAAATGGACAATTCTGAAGTGGAAACTTTAAGGGTTCTTTGGAAAGTTGGTTGGATGGTGTTTTGCTGGGGTAAACATGTGAAAGAACATTTCATTAAAGTGGACACAGGTGAAAGGTTAAGGCAGACTCGTGAAGGAATGCTTTGCTGAAGCAGACACAGGAGAGAGGAGGTTCTGCTAAAGCAAACATGTGAAAGGACAAAGGATGAAGGATTCTTTGCTAACAACACACATGTATTGGTCTGCTTTACATTTCATAGTTGAGTTGCATTTGTTGGGACTCCAAAGAGAGAAGTGCACCAAAAAACTTCTGGTGGTGTGCTGCAGTTTCTAGCTGCTTTCAAGGACTCAGGCTGACTGGATGCACATGCTGAGGCAAGACCTGTCCTGAAGGAAGGCACGGGGAGGACACGTGATGTCTGGAGCATATAGATAGGAGTCCACGGAGTAATGGAGATAGAGTTTGGGTTGCTGGTACAGTTAGCTATACAATGCTTGTGGGTCTTCGCTAATCTTCGCTTCCGTGGGAGAGGCACAGCTGAGAACTTCTCCTGGTGTCTCTCCTGGTCCCTCCTGCTGACTTGAGCTGAAACTGAGGCCTGGCTGTCTCTGCTAGGTCATGTCACTGCTGTTGCTAACCAGATTCTACTGAACTGGACCACTGGTGTATCTGTGAAGCCTCTGCGAACTGTCTGCTAACCTGTGAACTGAACTGCTGATTTCCAGACAACACAAACAGGAACTGCTCCAAAGAACCTTTCTAAACAGGTCCACTTCCCCTCCAACCTTTCTTTTCCACTACCTCTGGTGGGTGGTGAGCTACAAGGGAGGTTAAAGCATTTAAGAACCATCATTTAAAATATGGTTTAAAAAAAATTGAAGTTACACATTTCATTATTTTGTAGAGGGATAGGTTTTAATTTCTTTTCTTTCTTTCTCTCCCCCCCCTCCTTTTTTGTAAGATGTATTTATTTTGTGTGAGTATACTGTTGCTCTCTTCAGACACACCAGAAGAGGGTGTCAGATCCCATGAGAGTCACCATGTGGTTGCTGGGAATTGAATTGCTGGAAGAGCAGCAGTCAGTGCTCTTAACCACTGAGCCATCTCTCCAGCAGATTTTAATTTCTTACATTTATTTATTTAGTGTGTGTGTGTGTGTGTGTGTGTGTGTGTGTGTGTGTGTGTACATGCTACAGAACTCATGCTACCTAGAGATTGTAACTCAGAGCATCAGGCTTGAAGGCAAACACCTTTACCCATGAAGAGACCTCGGGAGCCTAGGAATACTTTTATAGTACCACGCTGCTCCTCCTTGGAACAGGCTATCTCTGTAAGACAACATGGGCCAGTAGAGGTCAAACTCCAGATAAGTAGAATCTGCCCATTAATTAACATGTAAAACTCTCTATGGTAGCAATGTGATGCCCAAAGACCATTGCAAAGGCTTGTAAAGGCGATGTCTTCTGGATCTTGTTCTGCATCTGCCCTGGAATAGTGTCAACAGAGTTTCCACTTTCTGTAATGGGCCTAAACATACTTATGCCATTTTCATACTGCAGATTTATATAAAGCGATGTTGTCAGCTTTGCAGACTACAGAATCAATCTTTCACTCAGCTCCAAAAGTCATCAAAGATGTTCTGTGTCCTACAGCATTTGTCACGATTTAATTCCTTGTGTGAAAATAAATAAGCACACCCACCTCATGTGATGTGTGACTTTGCTTTCCTTTCTTACAGCTGATAAATTATCTATATACTATGTATTTGTTTTAAAATAAGTTTGTGATTTATGGTCACTAAATGTTTGACTTGTATACCTACATACCCATGTTGCATAAACATCCCTCTGGTGAAGGCTGCAAAGATGGCTCAGTGGTTAAGAGCACTGGCTGCTCTTCCAGAGAGCCTCAGTTCAATTCCCAGACACCCACATGACAGCTCACACTGTCCATAACTCCAGTTCCAGGGACCTGACACCCTTGTACAGACACATGTGCAATCAAAACTTCAATGCACATAAAATAAAAATAATTTAAAATTCCTCTGGTAAAAAGGGGCCTAGTTGGGAAAGAGTTTGAGTCCTGATCAAAAAGAAAGAAAGAAAGAAAGAAAGAAAGAAAGAAAGAAAGAAAGAAAGAGAAAGAGAGAGAAAGAGAGAGAGAGAGAGAGAGAGAAGAAATAAGAAAGAGAAAAAGAAAAGAAAGAGAAAATTTTTATTTTCTTTAACTATTAAATGAACATTCTAATTTTGGCTCTGATAGAACACTTCAGATCAAGAACCTACCTTACATGTGATTGTTAGGGCTGAGGGTATGCTGTGCTATGATTGGCTTAGGTACAGACTATGATGGAGATATTCATGTATCCTGAGGTACCCTAATTTCCAGACTCATCCATGTGGACTCTTGTCTTCATACATGTTCTGTAAAACCTAGCTGTGCTGCAGACATTCAGGAGATAGTGAAACAATATCATTAAGTGAAGATTATAGAATCTAAAGAGAGAATGTGTGTCTCTGTATGTGTGTGTGTGTGTGTGTGTGTGTGTGTGTATATGTGTGTCTGTGTGTGTGTGTGTGTATGTGTGTGTCTGAGTCTGTGTGTCTGTGTGTGTGTATGTGTGTGTGTCTGAGTCTGTGTGCATATGTTTTATGTGTTCATTTTCTGAGGCTGTTGTGCAGTTAATGGTGATTTCCTAATGAAAGCCAACAATGCCTTTGCCTTTTCCCAGCAAGCGGCTTGCTTCTTCCAGCAACATCTGTGAAAGCCTGGGGAAGCTTTAACAAAACTAGGCAAGACTTTGCATTAGAAGTCTGCCTCATGTTGGCTTGACCCTGCTCACTTCAGCCAGGGAGCATGAGAATTAAAATTCCAATTTAATTTTTAGTCACTGAGTCCAAAAAGAAGAATAAATTTATCTTAAAATGACCTTTTTAATGGAAATTAAAAGGAAATTGAAATTTAAAAGGGCATGACTTTGTTTTTAATCTAATGGGTAGGGTGGAGTCCCAGTTTTCCATTCTGAGGAATATTTTCTCTAGCAGCACAGAGACCCTGGAAGACCGAGGGTGCAGGACAGCAGAGCCACAGACAGTACTGAGCCCCAAACAAGGACACTTGCTCTGCCGTAGGATGGAGAAGCAGAGTGGCTGGACCCACACTTCAGATCCCTCCTCGCTGCCAGGCTTAGCACCCAGTGTCGGATACTGAGAGCTGCAGTGAGCAGTATTCAGCCTTAATGTCCTGCTTCTCCATGGACTGCATTGAAGAAGGGGACATCTGAGCGAGGGAGCCTGGGGACCCTCAAGCAAACTATGCATGTCCTGATTCTGACTCATCTTTCTGGTCATTTCCTGGATTGCTCCTCAGGCACCCCATGTTCAAACACAATCTCATCACCTTTCTCAAGGCCACTTTAAGCCCCTTTCCTATTCCAGCCTCTGGACTTCATAACAAGCTGTTAGGGCATAGACCATTCTCCCCATCAGCTATGGCCATTGTTCCTGTGACTGCTGGATGTACTACGCAACCTCTACAATAACTCTGGGTGTCCTCTCTCCCACCTTTCCCTAGCCTCTAACACTTGGTTTGGACTTTGGAGTCTCAACCCCTCCAGACTTCTCCAGCTCTGGGCTAGCACCCGTGTCACCTCCTCAAGTTTTCAATCATTCCCTGCCGCCAGCAGGTCTGCGTTCTTCACGAGGCATCTAATGCTCACAGCTCTTCCCATACCTGACACATGAACCGCACTCTTGCAACAGAGGACCCTGTGTCCGAGTATGAGCAGAACACTAACCAGTTATCAGTACTGGTACTGGCGAGGTTGTATACATTCAGAACTCCACTCAGGCCTCAGCTAAGAGAGTTAGCTGTACTCTACTTCACAGACAGGAATCCAAGGCTCAGAAGAGGTGTGAGATGGCTGTATCTTTGGCAGGAGTCCACTGAAGCTACTCTTCCACCTCTAGTACAAGTCAGCCACCCCTCTCCCCGCTCCCCCCTCCCCCCCGCCCGGAAACACATCTGTTACCAGTTTTATTTAAAGGGCCCTTGAGTTTCAAAGCAGCTGGCAGGACACACTCCCGTGATCACTAATTCATATTTGTCCTCCCTCTCGGGCCCTGGCCTCGAAGGCCCACCATGAATCAGGGCCCCAGGCCCATGGCTGAGCAGGTCTGCATAATTTGCTGAATGTCACCAAGCCCATCTGTCATTTCCTCAGCTTCCCAAATGCCATCCCTGGAGTACCCAGGAGGCTCCGAGCCATATGGCCAAGGAACCTCGCTGTGAAACCCCATTACTGCTCTCAGATAATTAGCTTTAAAGCAAGCAAAGTAATTAGGAAGGGGCTGTGGGAAGCAAGCCACAGGAAGGGCTCTGAACTTCCCTGCACCCTCCCGTTTGAGACCTCATGTCTACAAATGCCTCCCTTCTGGCCCAAGGCCCCACTGCTGTAGGGAAACAGAGGGATGTTCAGGGAAACAGCTTCACTCCCTCACGTAGATAATTGTAACAGGACTTTATTTTGAGGTATTAACATTTTTCTCTACTTCTGTCCTCTTTTTTTCCCCCCCTCCTTGGCAGGGCAGCTTAATTCACTGATAGGAATGGGGTGGGAGGTAACAGATTAGAGGCATGGAAGCTATAAACAGGGTGCACCCCTGAATGTAGACCTAGCATTTCCCCCCTTGACCAGTAGCAGGATGGTGTCTCAAAAATGACCCTATGCTCTCCATGGGATTAGCAATGATGAAGGAAAAGATGGCAGCCTCAGTAGCAAGCTGGGTAGAGATAAAGGTCTCTCTCTGCACCCTACAGCTCCTGACTTTGTGTAAGACCACGGACTTGAAGTCTACCTGACTGCCCAGGAAAGAAATGCAAAGGCTTTGTTTGAGATCAAGGGTGGGGACTGGGGAGACAGCTTAGTAGGTATGGGTGCTTGTGCAAGCATGAAGGCCTAGAACCAAACTCCAGAACCCAAGTAAAATGCTGGGCATGATCATGCATGCCCCTGTAAACCTAGTGCTGGGGTAGAGGCAGAGACAGGAAAATTGCTGGGGCTTGCTGGCTATTCAGTCTAACTCCTGGTTCTGTAAGAGATGCTGTCTGAAGGAAATAAGGCA
>JADRCD010173482.1:0-15963 GCA_019843815.1 Montemys delectorum | reverse complement strand
ACACACACACACACACACACACACACACACATAGACACACACACACACACACAGACACACACAGACACACAAACAGACAGACACACACAGACACACACATAAACACACAGACATACACACAGACACACACAGACACACACAGACACACACACAGACACACACACACAGACACACACAAACACACACACAGACAGACACACACAGACATACACATAGACACACAGACATACACACAGACACACACAGACACACACACAGACACGCACACACAGACACACACAGACACACACAGACACATCAATCTGGAGACTGGCAAGGTGCAAGGTGAATGATGGTAGAGACTACAGACCTCTCCCCTGCGGCATGCCTGCCTAGCTGATGCATAGCCTACCTCCATGCCCTCCTCCCACTCGCTCCAAACACACAGATTTCCTGGAAGAGCTGGCATAGTTCCAATCAGATCACACTTCCAAGTTTGAACCTGCCCCTTTCCAGATCGAATTCCAGTCTTCCCATCTGCAAAATGGGGACAGGTCCTTAGCATTTTTCTTGATGGCCTGGCTGAGAAACGAACCAGGAATGTGACATCACCTGGCATGAGATCTGCAGAGTTCTGCTCCCAGACATCCATTTGTCTCCAGTCTTTCCTTCTTGTGTTTGAGCCTAGAAGATCTCTACCAGCTCCCAGAAGGGCTCAGGCCTACCCATGCCTTCATCTTAGACTCCCCAGTTTGTAGAGATTTCTTGCTGCATTTGTAATAAACTAATCAAGCATGGACCTCCAATGATGTACTGAATGCCAGGACTACTTAGGTTACCTTGGACACGGGTTCTTGGATCCCAATAATGGTGCTTGCAGGTGACCTGTGGTAAAGCATGCCATAGACAGTAAGCATACCATTAGCTTGTTCTTAAAGGGTGTACAAGAGACAAGTACCCTATAGAGTAGATCCAGCCCCAGTGGATTCTCTTTGGTCATGAGCCAGGTTGTCTGGGGTCTCTTTGCAGTTCTTCCTATTTCCAATAGATGTTGATTTCAGTGGTTCTGAAGAGCAAAGATCCAGACAGAAGGTCTTGAGTTACATTATTTGTGGTGTGTGTGTGTGTGTGTGTGTGTGTGTGTGTGTGTGTGTGCAGGTTAACTTGTATATGTGAATACATGTACTGATGTGTGCACATTATCTGTGGAGGCCAAAATCAACCTCATGTATTATTCTTCAGGATCCCCCTCCTTGTCTTTTGAGGCAGGGGCTCTCTCTAGAACCTGGGGCTCACCATTTAAGGTACACTAGCTGGCCCGCAAGCCTATGGTCCCAGTTAAGTCAGAAAACATCTCCAATACTGTTATTACAAGCTCAAACCAAGAGCTAGGCTGTTTAGAAGGGCACTGGGGATGGAGCTCAGGTCCTCGTGCATGTGTGGCAAGTGCTTTACCAGTGAGCTGTCTCCCTGGCTCTAGATTTAATTTATAACTATCTGCTCTGTGTTGCTGAGAAGAAGGCTCCTTTCTGGTCTGGTCTGTACGATGAGGATTCATCTCATGCCAGCTCTTGGGTGCTAAGAAGACTAGATTCCAAGTCTATGTATCTTTCCCCAAATGCTGCATCTGGGTCAGGTAGGTGTTGGCTCCCGGGGTTCTTCCCACCCTGATATTTGGGGATAGTGAATTCAGAGGCTATGCCATCTGAGAAGAGGAAGCACTTGGCTGAGATCAAGCAGTAGATTGGGAGGAGAGCCGGGGAATGGGCTCAGCATGTCCGCCCAGGATCACTCTACCCTCGGAGAACGGGAAGACAGATCAGCAGTGACGTGGCTACATACACCTCCTCTGCAACCGTGATCTCCCCCTCATACAGACACACTCAAACACAAGAAACTCAGGCAGACAGAGGGCCACACAGTAGTGAGGAGAGAACCACTGAGAGTCAGATTTGGAGAAAAAAAAAAAAAAAACAGAGATGCCTCATGGTTGGAACAGGGATGTCTTGTGAACTCATGAATGAGACACAGAGAGACAGGTTAAAAGTGGTCAACTCAGCCGGGCGGTGGTGGCGCACGCCTTTAATCCCAGCACTTGGGAGGCAGAGGCAGGCGGATTTCTGAGTTCGAGGCCAGCCTGGTCTACAGAGTGAGTTCCAGGACAGCCAGGGCTACACAGAGAAACCATGTCTAGAAAAGAAAAAAAAAAAAAAAAAAAAGGTCAACTCAAACCATGTAGCCACATGTAGCCATGTTTCTCCTGCTTCTTGAGATGGGACTTACTATGTAGACCATTCCAACCTATTGTTAGTAATCCTCCTGCCTCAGCCTACTGCGTCCTGGATTGCAAGTCTGTACTACCACACACAGGTGCCACGCTTTCTCTACCAATATTTTTACATGTCCTGTGACCTAAGTCAGATGTGGTGAACATAATCACGCTCATAGAAGACAGTTTTGTTTGTAACTGTTTATAATAGGGTTTTTTTTTTTTAACAAACAACAAAAAGAATAAATTTTAAATATTTAAATATCTTTTAAACATACAGTTTTGTTAGACAAAGAAGATGGACCAAGATGCCATTCCATTCTCTTCCATCACTAGAATCCTGTAGAGAGAACCAAGACTGAGGTCAGCCTGGATAGGTGGTGGGAGGTAGGGTTGCTGATTTGAATTCCTTCCCTGGCTTCCCTCCATGATAAACTGTGCCCTGAGAGTTGTAAGAAGCTGGGCAGTGATGGCGCACGCCTTTAATCCCAGCACTTGGGAGGCAGAGGCAGGCGGATTTCTGAGTTCGAGGCCAGCCTGGTCTACAGAGTGAGTTCCAGGACAGCCAGGACTACACAGAGAAACTCTGTCTCGAAAAACCAAAAAAAAAAAAAAAAAAAGAGTTGTAAGAAGAAATAAACGCTTTCCTCCACAAGTTTGTTCATGGTGTTTGTCAGAGCACTAGAACCTATCTGAGATAGCCTTTCCCTGAGAGCTGTGCAGAGCTGTGGGGAAGGAAGAAGGCTATTCTAAGAGCAGTAAATAAAAATGCCAAGGGCTGGAGAGAGGCTTTGCACAGACGAGAGCCTGGGCCTTGTAGAGAAGTGATGAACCTGGGCAAACTGCTGGCTTGTAGCCTTCAGTGGGGTTGACTTTTTGTCACATGGAGGGTCACAAAAATCAACAGATATGCCCTTTGACCCTTTCTGTCATTTTCTGGGAATGCCATCAGATACTCTGAAAGTAACATGGGTGCTTCACCAGCAGGAGCTGGAAGTTGGAAATAAACCCAGATGTCCATCAAGAAAAGCTTAGTTAAATAAGGCATGGGACAGCTGAACAACAAACTCAGACACAGCCATGAGAAGGAATGAGGAAGCTGTCTGGTGCTGATGGGACGGATCCAGGATGTTTTGGTAAGGGACAAAAAACAAGGAACCGCATATCACGCATAGAGCGTCACTGTTCATGATAGAGAGGAGAGAAGGGTAGGCCAGGTGTCCTGGGACGGGGACATATGAATTCTAGAGGAGTCTACAAACAAAGATGGTATCTTTGGGCAGAATGGGGTGTATGTAGGTGGGGGTGGGCTAGAAGAAAGGAAATGCTTGCAGACATTTTTATTTGCAAGTTCTTTGGGTGACTGAAAGTTCACACTGATGTGATCATGATAGTGTCCTACGAAAATATCCAGGATAGACAGGTCTATAGAGACAGGTCTGCAAATATGGGGACATGGGGAGTGACTGCCCAATGGAAGGAGAGTCTCCTTCTGGCTACGATGGGTTTGAGAGGTGGCCATGGTCATATGTGTCTGGAATCAACTGGAGGTGATGGTAGTAAGTTTTATGTTTTCTACAGTAAGAGGAAGACAATGTATCTGTTTCCTAATGTATAGATTTTCTAATGCATAGCTTTCCTAATCCCCACACTTCAGACTGCATCAACACCTAGTTCACTCAAAGATTCTGTCCTCTGGGAGGAGTTCCAGACTCAGACAGGAGTCACTCAGGGCCTTGTCTGTTGTCCTGCTTGATCTAGAAAGTCGAGGAATAAGTAAAAATATTAACTCTGATTCCAGCATGAAGCTCCTCCATGGACCTTGAAAGTCATGCTCCCAAGAACCTGTTTTACTTAATTTATTTAAAGCAAAACCCCAGAGTGTAAGGGATTCCAGAGTGTAAGGGATTCCAGCCGGTGGAGTTAAGGTCAAGGAGCTCAGCCTGCAGGTTCCCAAGCTACCGGAACCCCAAACGTCTGCCACAAGGGCTGTGGGGAAGGCCGCCTGCAGACAGGACACCAGTGTTTCCAGAGTTGCCAGTGCTCACCTGGCAGAGTAGCTGAGCAGTCCATGTCTTTCCTCATGGCTTCCTGCAAACTGGAGGTTCACCTGCCCAGACAGAGGATGACCGCTAACTAACCTGACTGGTGGCCTCAGAGTAGAATCAGCCCAGGAGTGGGGGAAGTGGATTGCACTGGAAGTTCTGAGGAGAAGCAGGGGCTGACGGTCTCAGCTGACACAGGATATGACAAGCAGAGCCATTGGGCACGAGGCAGAGCTTCTCAGCAAACCCTCTCAGGTATTTCTCACCTCATCCTGTGAGGAAGGCATTCCTTTCTGAGGAGACAGTTTCTAGAAGTTTCTCAATCCGCAAAACCCCATCACTAGAGGCTGGCTTAAGATGCCATTCCATCTTTCACCAAGGGGTGTGTGTGTGAGTGAGTGTGTGAGTGTGTGTGTGTGTGTGTGTGTGTATGTGTGTGACTGTGTGAGTGAGTGTGTGAGTGTGTGTGTGTGTGTGTATGTGTGTGACTGTGTGAGTGAGTGTGTGAGTGTGCGTGTGAGTGAGTGTGTGAGTGTGTGTGTGTGTATGTGTGTGACTGTGTGAGTGAGTGTGTGAGTGTGCGTGTGAGTGTGTGTGAGTGTGTGTGTTTGACTCTGTATATGTCTTTGTGTGTCTGTGGCCCTCTGTCTGTCTGTGTTTCTTGTGTTTGAGTGTGTCTGTCCGTTCCTGTCCTCCCCTCCCCATATGGTCTCATTTTTATCTTTTCTTATATGACTTGGAAGGTGTCAATCATGGTTCAGTCGGCTCACCAATAAGATGGAAGCAGCACTGAGCTTGCCCTGTAGGAACCTATGAGAATGACACGGAGGAAGAGCTTAAAGCCACAGCACAGTGTCCGAGACTGTCCCCAGTGCATGCTAGCCTACACTGCTTTCAAATGTCGCGGCTACTCTATTGCAGTGTTCTGCTGTTCGGCATGGTTGGAAATGGAATGTCTGGTCAGGAACGAATCCCCAGAAAGGAGTAAGGGACCTCCTTGCACAGATTGCCCGTTATTCTCCTTCAAACGTTGAAACACAATAAAATACCCCAAGGCTGAACACTCAGAGAGACGAGTATTATTTCCTGAACATTCTAGAAGCACTTTGTGGACCCACTGCCACAAACCTGTGCCCTAGCTTCCAGGCATCTGGGCAGTTAGTTGTGCACAGAACCCAGAGTGGTGGTCTAGATGAGTCACGGAGCATTGTATGCCACAGTGTGACACTACCCTTCCAAGCCCCCTTAGCTTGGGAGCAGGGATTGACCTTGACCAGGTATGCACTTGTGACTCAACCTTCTGTTGCCCTTGCTGTTTGCCCGACTCTCTTCCAAGTTTAGAATCAGCCCGAAGCTTCCTTTAAAAGAACAGCTTGGCCCTAGCAAGCTGCTGGAGTGACATGTCAGGCTGTCCCAGGAGCACGGTTGTTTCCCAACAGCCCGAGTCATGCCAAATTGCTTGAGGCTTGAACTATAGTGCAGCCTGAAAATATATCCCCCCATTAAATAGAAGCTTTCAGTACACTGTAGCAACCTGAAAATACACCCCTATCGAATAAAAGCTCTCAGTGCACTGTAGTGAAGCCTAAAAGTATGTCCCCCACCAATCAGATAAAAGCTTTCACTGTACTGTAGTGCAGCCTGAAATATGTTTCCCCCCACCCCAATAAAAGCTTCAGAGTCAATAACTACAGGGTAGATCTGGAGGTAACCATCCATTCCTTTCTGTCTCTAAGGCCACTACTTTTGGGGCAACTGGATCTCCAAACTTCTCATAAGTCTCATATGAGAAGAGGCACCCACTACTCTTGCATGTCCTGCCTCCTGACTCTTTCCAGACCTTGCTAGTCTTAGTCTATCTCTGACTTGCTAACTGTGCTACTGAGAATCTCAGTCCTGCCTCTGCCTCCTACAGTGTCCTCCAACGTAAGCCTCCCTTCCAGTCCTTATCATTCAAAGAGCCAATCATATACTGACTTCCATCTCAGAGCAAGCGCTTACCCTGCCTGTGGCATGATGCCCTCGTATCTCCTCGAGGAAAGTCTAAACCTAGTGGGTCTGTCCATTCCAAAATGTGCCCAACATGAGAAAGTGGGCTTGGGATGAGGGTGTGAATGAGAATCAAGCAAGCACATGAATTCTCCAGGGCGCTAAAGGATGGCAGTTTCGAACTTGGTAAACTTGCAGTACACCTTGGTAGTTGACATTTCCAATAGAAGCCACTGCTGGCCTCTCCAAGGAGCACATTTTGATAATATTTGCCATGGCCCGTGGTCATCAGCTATGACCAGATAAGGGACTAGGGACAAGTAATTCAAGCCCTCAAAAGACCCCTGATTCATCTTCAGTGATAAAATCTTAGGTGACTCAGAATAACCACTGTTCACATCTTGAACCATGGAGCTCAATTCTAGTTGTTGCTGGGTCCCAAGGAAGAGTTAAGTACAAGGGAAAGAAACAGACCAGACAGCACACCGATGTGGAAAGCTGACTTGAAGAAAGCCAGGCCAGTTCACATGGGGAACTGGAGCCTAGCCTGGGCTGGGATGATATCCTGAGATCCAGCCCCTGAGGGATACTAACTCCTTCAGAAAGGACTGTGTCACCCTCCATACATCCCAGTGTTAGATCCATCTCAATGCCGCATGGTTCCTCCTGGATGCCTTCGGATGCTTTCCCAGAAAGGAGATATCTACCATGCTCTTGAGCATCACCAAGCAGGAAGTGTCCCTTCCTAAAAGTATCCCCACCTGTGACAAGGACATATCAGTTCCCAGGCATCTTCAAGTGAGAAGATTTACTAAGACTGGTTTTATTGTCTCAAAGTAAGAAGCCAATAATGAAATGTCTACCTTCAGAGATGGTGATGGGAAACTGTGTTCCATGAGGTAATCTTTAGGGGGTAATCATACAAAAGCAAGCCCGACCAGCAGGGGAAAACAAAAGCCTCATGGTCTCATATGTGGAATCTAATGACCCTGACGTCATGGAGGACAAGACTAGAATGATAGATAGCGGAGGCTGGGGAGACTAGAGGGAGGGGATGATAATCAGTCATTCTAAGTTAGAACTGGAAAGGAAGGATATGAATATGTCCTGATGCTTTGATACACAGCAAGGGGGTTAACAGCATCACATCAAACATACCGAACCCCTGGAAGAAATGGTTTGGATTATTCTCATCAAAAAGAAATAGCAGCCATCATGACAGAAGAGAAATACCCTAATTTGATTATTACGCAACATATAAATGTATCAAAACTTCATGTTGTGACCATAAAGATAGTACAATAATGAATCTATTAAAAAGAAAATTTAGAAGGTGGGATTTCAACATTTTGGGACTGACACTCAGTGTGTTTCATAGAGGACCCATGTGTTACTGTTGAGTCAGAATTTTCAGGTTTTAACCTCTCACCTGCCTTCCAGCTCTGCCAGCCACTGAGACCAAGCCTTGGAACCTCTGGAGACACTGATAACCAAGAACTTAAAATGCAGGTTTGTGTAAGAAGCATCTCCAGCAGTGGAGAAGTGGAGCACAGTCCTCGACCGTGAGAGGCCAGAGCTGCCCGGCACGGCTGAGGTCATCAGTCTGCTGGGCATTTCTCCTCTCTTCTCTGGGTCTTGTAAAAGTTTCTCAATTGAAGTCATTGAGAAAGTTAGTGGCTAAGGAGACAACCATCAACATACTGGATGTGTCCTCTGCCCCTTATGCGTCTCCCAGAATTCTGGCTGCTTTGAAGAGATGAGTTTCTCTTCAGCTCTGTGGTCACCTTTAATGGTGGCTCACTATCTGGAAGATAAGAGAGAGAGCAGCTGAAGCTCAGACGGCAGAAATATGGCTTGTGCCTTGTTCGGCTCGTCACGTGTGTTCTTGGCTGGAGGAAGTGACTCAGACGGGATGTAAGTGCCCTGCACTTCATTATGGCTTCTGAAGTGATCTGGACTCAGACAAGACCTCTTCCCAGGCTCCCACATCGAGGGACTTCTTTTGGGGAGGGATGATAAACATCTGGGGCAGTTACTGTTAAAATTATTTGAGAGTTGTGTAGCCCTCCGCAATACTGCTTTTTTCAGAGTCAAAATTATTTCGTTTCCATTTCTTCTCTCAAAGTCAAAATAACAGGTGTGGGACTTGGAGAGGAAAGGAGGCCTGTTCCACATCCAACCAGCACGATGTAACTCTCTGCCTACCAGGCCTTGGTCAGCCTCCTGTGGCCTATTTCCTTACATTTCAAGGGTTCCCCAAATTCTTAACATCACCACCACCACCACCACCACAACCAAAACCACAACTACCCAGCAAATTTCATGTTCATTGTGTCTGATGCAAAAAACGCTACATACAAAAGCCAAGCACCGTACCTCAGGAGAAAGCCTGATAACTGTTTTTGCCAGTTTTGCGTGTTTTCATGCATTTTCATGAACATCCTTATCAGAGTTCCAAGAGCTGAGTGGAAAAAAAAAAATCTTTTACAGATGAGCAAACTGAGATTCAACAAAATTAAATAACTTGCCTGGGGCTATGCAGCTCTTTCCCCAGTCATCTTGAGTCACAATTAACTGTCTGGATCCCAGAAAGAAATTGCAGACCAACCACTCTGACGATGGGAAATGAGCTGTCTAGGGTGGCTGCCCTTAAAGGAATGTGGAGGGCTGTCTGGGAGCTTCAGTACCCAGAGTGACCACAATTGGGTACCTCCAACTGCTCACAACTCTGGGAGTGTTTAAAGGGACGAAAGGCTTATCCCAAGTAAGCCTTTTATTATCTTAAAGTTCAGAGAGCAGGCTAAATACTGCAGGCCAACTGTTTGTGAGCATGAACCATCCAAGTTAATCCAAAATGTTCTGTGTCTCTGCTTGGGTCAGTGCAAGACACTGCCAAAAGAGACTGGCATTGACCATTGAACCAAAGCCTGTCTCTAACAGAGTCTAAAACAGCCATTGTGCACACATGCCCCTTCGGGCCCACAGATTGCTCTGTTTACTAAATCTCTACTGGCTTCTGGTTTGCATTTTTCTTTTTTGTGCTCAACAAAGGATATATTGTTCATTACTAAGATCCCTTGATTAAAAAAAATCCAAGTGTTGAGTAATCGCACTGTTCCTGGCTGTGCTAACCCCTCCCCTGTTCCCTGATTCTCATCTACTTCAACTTCCTTCTCCATCTATCTCATGAGGAGTGGATCTGAACCCACATCTGTTTGATGTTACTGATATCGCCATACACACATGTGCCTGTACAAAAGGATCCCAGAGCGGGATGGGGAGATGGGAAGAGAGGGCTGGGTTGCTGGGAACCGTCGTTCTCCTGATCTTGTCTGTAATGCATGGTTCCACAAAAATTTGCTTCAGGCATTAACTATTAATGCTGCTCCGAGTTTTAGGTAAGAATTAAATGGCTTAGTAGTTGTTAGTTTGGGAGACAGCCAGGACTGGCCAGCCGCCATTGAGCACCCTGGGAAGACGGTTTGCATCCGACAGTAAGGAAATCATTGCTGCAGTGGAGTCACTGGCAGCCCCTATCAGACAGAAAGCACAGAGATGCCACAGGAGCAGCGTGTTAGAGGGTCGGTGATGGCTCCAGGAGGTGTCCTTGTACAAACACAGTTCAAATTTTACCAATGAGTGTCCCTGTCATTCACACTAAGAAAACTGAAATGGATCTTCAGACATCTCTGAAGTGCCAGGAAGAATCTCTTTCTCAGAAAAGTGATCACTGTTACCAAGCCTGTTGGGCGATCTAATCAGCCCAGCCAGACAGGGCAACCCTGAGATGTCTCTGAAAGATGAGACGCTTTCTTTATCAAGATGGCCTGGTGGTGAATTTAACACCTCTCCCATCTCAGCCATTTCAGATTAAGCCACTATTGTTTTCTAGAAAAGTTCTTATGAAACCAATTTAACTCCTAAACACACAGGAAACATTTCCTTGGCTCTGGCCTTCAGGACAAGTGGGAGTGTGTGTCTCTATAGCAACCACTTTAACAGGGTACCCCAGGGTCCCCAGAAAATGTGCTTCCTGACAAGGGTCACCATTGTGTCATGTGTTGTGACACCTTGGTTGAGGTGACACCATGCATTCATTTCTCACCAAGGAGACTGCTGTGTCATCCAACATGACTGCAGGAAACCATGCCTAAGAACAAAACCAACTTGGTTGAGTTGTATTACAAAACCAAAATTTAATTGTTCTCCCAGGACATAAAATCCCAAGAATCAGAGAGTAGGCAGTACCATTTAAAATATTAGTTTTATTACACAAATGATGGTATCTCTTACTGGAATGTGATTCCCAGGGAAAGCAAGCTAAGCAGGCTATAAGGTGGTCACCTTCCAGCCTTTCCCAGTGACAAGTGTTCATCATGTCCTTGGAAGGGTATTCTTTTGAAAAGTTAGGAAGTGGTGACGTTGGGAAGACTCAAGCTGCACAGACAAGTGTGTGTCACACAGAACCAGACAGGATGCTGTTCAAACAAATCTCAGAGATGACACGCACTGAGAGAGAGTCTCTCTCTCTGGACCAAGAGCCTTGGGGCCTGAGGACTGCATTGCTGTCTGTGTTGTATCTGCCTTGGTGACCTTACATGGCACAAGCAAGCCTTGTTTGTCTCGTATCCACAGGAGCCTGGTCACCACCTTAGTGTTCTGACAGAGGCTTTTCTTCCCTTCCATATAGGTGCTGAAGGCCTCCAACTTCCCCGTATTCTAGAACACAACTCATAGAAGCCAGCTTATAGCTTTCACAGCTCTTACCACTTGAAAGACTGTGACTCGTTTGAATGATAATCCAACAACTGAAACCACACATACTAAAAAACTACCAGGTGTGCATGGGTAGGGGGTTTACTCTTTTTCTTTTGCTGTGACAAAACACCCTAGGAGAAGCAACTTTTAGAGAGAGAAGGTTTAATCAGCTCCTAGTTCTGGTCCATCCTGTGGGAGGTCAAAGATGGGACTTGAAGCAAGTCACACAGTGCAGAGCAGACAGGAATTGGGTGTGTGCACACCCGCTCCTCAGTTCTCTTCTCTGCTCTTTGGTGATTCAACATCCAAAGCCAAGGAATAGTACTGCCTACTTTTATGCTAGGTCTTGATACAATCCAGACAGTGCCCTAAAGACATGTTCACAGGCCAACCTGGCCTCACAACCTGTCTCAGTCAGGGTTTCTATCCCTGCACAAGCATCATGACCAGGAAGCAAGCTGGGGAGGAAAGGGTTGATTCACCTGGCCTCACAACCTGTCTCAGTCAGGGTTTCTATCCCTGCACAAGCATCATGACCAGGAAGCAAGCTGGGGAGGAAAGGGTTGATTCACCTGGTCTCACAACCTGTCTCAGTCAGGGTTTCTATCCCTGTACAAGGATCCTGACCGGGAAGTAAGTTGGGGAGGAAAGGGTTTATTCAGCTTACACTTCCACATGGCTGTTCATCACCAAAGGAAGTCAGGACTGGAACTCAAGCAGGTCAAGAAGCAGGAGCTGATGCAGAGGCCACGGAGGGATGTTCCTTACTGGTTTGCTTCCCCTGGCTTGCTCAGCCTGCTCTCTTATAGAACCCAAGACTTCCAGCCCAGGGATGGCACCACCCACAAGGGGCCCTACCCCCTTGATCACTAATTGAGAAAATGCCCCACAGCTGGATCTCATGGAGGCACTTCCCCAACTGAAGTTCCCTTCTCTGTGATAACTCCAGCCTGTGTCAAGTTGACACACACACCCAGCCATTACACAAACCCTCACTGAGACTCTCCTCCCAGGTGCTTCTAGACTGTGACAAGCTGATGAAGCCAACCATCTTGAGGATGAAACCCGAGAACAGGGAAGAATTTGGACCTTGGAGTTTGTGTGCAGCACCTTCCAGACTCTTTATTAAAATGGTCTTTTCTACTGAAGGAACAGCCCTGGCTTGGCTGTTGTCCGTGGTGGTGCTGTTATGGTTGTCCATTTATATAACTGCCTTTGAGCTGAATTCAGGGAGGACTAAAGGAGAAACATGTCTACCTTGTACCGAGACGCTTTGCCACCTGTTCCACACGGAGAGGAGTCATGACAAAGCCCTTCATTGACCAACTGCAAGAAATCCTTCCTTCAGCTCCACCTTCTCTCCCCACCCTTTGGCAAAAACACTAAGTAAATAGTACACTTAGTGCCAAGACATGGAGGTCAACAAACTCCTGCTTTGTCACAGGAACCTGGGAATCGGGTCAAGTGGACTTCAGGGAATGTCAGACCTGCCCGCCCCATGGAGTTTGAGCCTGAGGATTAGCAGTAAGACTCAACTGGAGGATGCACGCCAAGAAGATATGCAGCAGACACCTGATGCCACGACTCAGCTTGGCAACACCTAAGAGGTTTGGCAATGCAACCTCTGTTGACCTCAACCAGGGGTTGTGTGTTACTGGTGGAGCCTTCCTCTAGAGTGTTCATCACAAACCATGACAAGCACACTCTAAGCTGGCTCCTGAGATCCCCAGGCCCTGGTGTGCATGTCACAGGTCTTGAGGTTGGCTAGGACTTATGAATAAATATTGTAGAGAGACTATCATATGCTTGTATGGATATGGCATAATAATAAATCTGATGTCCTATGCTCTGTCTGATTTCTTTAGGCAGGAAATAGAAGGTGGGACATTCAGAAAGAGAAAGAATTCTGCGATAGAGCCAGGTACAGGAAATTTACCCTGGGAAGATGTGACAAGACAGACTAATGGTATCTGAGCTCTGGTAATGAGCTACGTGGCAGAATGTAGATTAGAGCAAATGGGTTATAATAGGTTATGATCTAGTCAGAGAATCTCTATGTCTAGCTATATGTCTAGAAGTCTAACTAGATGACCAAAGTACTTGTAAATAAATTTTGAGTCTGAGTCTGAGTCTTATTTCTGGGAGCATGGGATTGGGAGGAAGAACCAGGACAAAACTTCTACAAAATACAGCATCCTTGTGATTAGGTCACATGACAGAGCAAAGGAAACGACAGTCCCTAATTAGTTGACTAGGACTCCCAGGGTTTGATTTGATCATCTGATTGTAAAGGAGAGTCCTTGGATGAGCCTGGACTGGTCAGGTGAATGCCTGAGAGGAAGACCACACATCAGAGATAGAAGAGGTTGGAGAGGTGCAACAGCTTTAAACACCAGGAGCTGGCCTGGAAACCTTGCATGGGAACCCGGCTTTAGGCAGTACCTTCCTCTCGGCCTCTATGACCCTGAACAAGAGAAGCAGTTCTAGAACACACCAACTTCTTGTGGATTAGTCAGGTGTCTGTGGCTGGGAGCATGTGGGGGGGAAAAGCCGCCCACCTCATAGTGTTGAGAAAGCAAGAAGATGGAGAAAGGGCTCTCAAAGGACACACCCCAATTGCTCACTCCTAAGTCCCTTAAACCTACCTTGCTAAACTTTCCAGTACATTCTCTCAGCACCATAAGCTAGCAACACTCAGCACTACAAAGTCTTCAGAGGACATTTCAGGGCCGAACCAAAATTCTCCTGACCCCTACAGCCCATGGCATATAAGTACAAGCCACGAGTGCTAAGCTGATAACTTGTTGCATGGTATAGAAAACGATTATGTCACAACTAGGGAGATGGCTCCCTGGATAAGAGCACTTGCTGTGCAGGCATGAGGACCCAGGGTTGAACCCCCAGCACATAAAAAAACCAGGCATGGCTGTGTGCACTGTAAACTCAGTGTTGTACAGGAACAGCAGGAGGATAGAGACAGGCATCTCTCAGTAGCTCTCAAAACAGCAAGCTTTCAGTTCAATGAGAGATCTCCTCTTAAACACATAACCTAGAGAGAAATAAGAGAGGAGGCCCTGATCCCCATCTCTGGCCTCAGTATACACCTGCTTGCCTACATTTGTGTAACACACACACACACACACACACACACACACACACCATGATCATCACCATGATCATCACCATGATCATCATGGTCATAAAAACAGCTCTAGAGGGGAAGCGTGCCTGCATCCCTCCAAATCTATATTCTCTGGACACACTTCTCAAGGCACGCATGTATGTTACTCCTTAGTGAAGCAAGCTGAGGTTAGATGGAGGGAAGTTGGTGGGATACTAAGAAAGGCTCCTGCAATCTTCACTCCTCACCGCTTGCATCATCAAAAGCTGAGGCGATGCCCTGGGAGGTGTTCTGTGGAAAGGAAGCCCATTGGACCACTGCAGGCGATTACTACTGACGCCCTAAGAGGCACGCTGGTGAGTAGACACCTCTCTTATAATATACAGATGGCATACATGCCATAAATGTGGGGAATGGCTCCTTCAGAAAGCAAAATGTCTACCAAAAAATTCCTAATGCAGGTGGCGAGCAATGTCTAAGCTAAGAACTAGCCCCGGTGATAAATGGATATTGTCAACCTGCCTGGGCTTGGTGGGAGCAAACTTCCAGGTATGCCTGTGAGGATGTTTCCAGAAGATTTAACTGAGTGGGGAAGTCCTACTCTGGATGTGAGTGGCTCTGCCTGATGGGCTGCACCGCTGGACTGAATAAAAGACTGAACATTAGCCATCACCTTGCTTTGCTACCTTACTGCAGATGCAATAGGACCCCATCGGCTGCCATGGCTTTCCTGTGCGCTCAGAGCATAAGCCAAAATAAACCCATGCCCCAAGTCACTTTAGTCAAATATATTGTCACAGCAATGAGGCAGTGACTAATAAAGATGGCATTTGTTTCTGTGCCTGGGGACTGTTCTCGATATTATCACTGGGCCTGAGCCCATCAGTCCAAGTCAAGGTTGCGCCCTGAGTAGGTTGGAAAGGAATAGATGGTAATGCGGTGCAGTCCCTGCATTCGTCAATAGGAAAGTGGGGCTCAGGAGAGTCAGCAGTTGTGTCAGAGGCTAAGCGTCCTCCACAAGCTCACGGGATCATACAGTTGGTTCTCAACTGCTGGCAGTGTTTTGGAACCTTCTGGGCCTGGGGACTGAATGGCAGGTGTAGGGCCCTCTGAGTATGAGGTTAGAGGCTGGCTCCACTTCCAGTCTGAGCTGTCTCCTGATTGCCACAGCAATGGGACCAGTTATCTCCTGCCTAAGGCCTGGAGTGGCTCCCAGCAGCAGGCCTTCCTGTCACAGTGATGGGCTGTTGCCTAGAACAGGAACCTGAATGAGCCCTTCTGCCTCCCCTCGTCTCTCTCTGTCAGGGGCTCTGACAGAGTAATGCAGGTCTCTCCCACAGCCGTCCAAGTGTGACTCCTACCCCTCTCATTGGTGTCTTAGTTTCCTGGGGATTCAGAAACGTACCATGGAGACAGTGGGTGGAGCTTAAGTCTTCAATGCGTTGTGCTCTCACTGGTCCAGAGGCTGGAACTCCCCGGTGAGATATCAGCAGAGCCTCTGCCAGCTTCCGGTGGTGGCAGAGGTGTGGTCTTGGAGTTCCCAGGCTTTCTGCTGCACTCCTCCTGCCTCTCATTCTACTGGCACATGGTCCCTTCCTTCTGTGTGTCTGTGTATTGTCTCTTCTTTATGACAACATCCGTGAGACTGGAATTAGGGACCAGCTTCATCTGATGAGACCTCATTGGAATTTAACTAATTTCATGTACAAAGATCAATCTCTCTTTTGAGATAAGGTCATGTTCTGCAGTTCCAAGCCACTATGAATTTTGAGAGAACATTTTACATTAGGATATATATATAT
>JADRCD010173481.1:0-11209 GCA_019843815.1 Montemys delectorum | reverse complement strand
CTGCACTATTTACATTCCACAGGCTGGTGCAACCCAAGGCTACTGTAGTAACCCTATTAATTTATATTTGAATTGAGCCCTGGTCTCTAGGTTCCCTGAGTCAGAACTGATAATTTACAACAGAGTCAGGAGGCTACACCCATCTGCTGTACAATGGTGGTGCTGTGAGAACTTCAGAAAAGACTGTTTTCCAGAGAAATGGTGGTGGTTCCCGATCTTTGAAGATATTTAAGGCATATTTTGGCTATAGCTGAGTGGATGAATGGTGCATTACAGAAGCCTGTCCGATCGGGTTAGAGCTTTGGTGGATGTCCACCTAAGACAGAGGCACACACTGAGAGGCTGTGTTTTTGAAAAACAAATAAAGAGCCCAGTTTGTAGCATTCAAAATAGCTGCACGTGACATTAAGGATGGGTAAAAATATCTGCCAGAGATAACAAATATACAGGTTTTTTTATGCCTAAGCACCATAAACATTCCCGTACAAAAATATGCCAATTGATATGGCCTTGACCCTGCTTTTATATAATAAATAAGGGCGGGATGTTGGGTCTCTCCTTCCTGCCTCAACTCTTCAACATCAGACTTTACAAAAGGAGAGTGTCAACTCAGACCTGCTGTGCAGAAAACACAGGCCCACTGCACTGAGATCCGCCTTGGAGGATTCCAGAGGAAGGTATGCCTGGTGGCTGCCATGTCTGCTGGCTGAGGACATTGTTGAATGTAAACAAAGTGACTGCCTGAAGACATCTGCTGCTCACTTCCACCCCCACCCCGGGTCCTACCTTCAACCTCTACTGGCAGCTTGTCTTCCACTTGACTCCTTCCAGAATCTTTTCTGACTCTTCCCTGACTCCTCCCCCCTAGTTTATGTTATGCAAATGTCACTGTAACCTAGAGATCCAGCTTGACTTTCTCGTGTACATATAAATCCTGAACCCCAAAAGTAAACTCGGAAGCCTTGATTAGGACACAACTTGGCTTCGTGTCTTTTTGTTCTCAAACTCTTGTGTTTCAGGTCATTTTCTCCCTTTGACTGAGTGAGAACCCAGTTAATGAAACTGTGGGACAGATTCAAGTCAGGTCAAAGGTCAGGTGATTTTCTCTCTCAACCCCTATAAGTGTAGCTCTCTGTATGGACACAAGTAAAGGTGCACAAGTAGGGCAGAGGTCTCAGAACCCCTAGAGATAAAATGGTTTTAAGCCAATGTGTCCAGAAGTATTAAGACTAGGCTAGAAACTCAGCTAGACTGAGAGCAGATCGTTCTCAAAGAGGACAAGAGTCAGAATCCTCAATTGCTTGGATTTCCAGCTTATATAGTCTTTGGACCCAAGAGCATCCACACATACACTTTAAAAACAAAAACAACAAACTTCCAGTTTGGACTATTGGATCTGATACTTAAAAGAACTCTTTGTTTTTCTAGAAAGGGTTTTTCTATGTAGCCCTGGCTATCCTGAAACTCACTCTGTAGACCAGGCTTGCCTTCAGTGAACTCAGAAATCCACCTGCCTCTGCCTCCCAAGTGCTGGGAATAAAGGCATGCACTACCCTACCAGGCTAAAAGAAAAACTCTTAAGAGAAACTACCCATAGCCCCAAGGAAAGCTTGGCCCTGGCCAGCACTTGGGTTCTGACACCACAGGACTCCTGAGCATTTTCCCAGAGCTGAAGAAGCCTTGTTGCTGAAACTGGGCATGAGCACACTGACATAACCAGACTGAGGTAACTGCAGGAGATAAACCTTAACTCTACTCCAGTAAAGAGTGTTTGCACCAACCCCCACAGGGCCTTGACTTTACTGATTTTAGCATTCAGGCTGACTTCTACTATCGATCCCCCGTTTCCTTTCCCCTAGTTCACTCTCTAAACCTTGCAGGCAGAGGCTGCAGCCCAGTCACTACAGTCTGAGCCTGTTCCCCAAAAAAGGGGCAGAAAACTTTAGATGTCAGTGTACTTTTTTCTTGGCTAAGAGGTAGCAGCAGCAACAGTACCCACCTTCTGGGCAGATTCTTTCTTGGTATGATGAGCCTGTAGGACTACCACAGCTTCACACACCTGTGAAAGACCTCCACATGTTCAGAGACTGTGAGGAGAGCTCCCCTACAGGTACCCAGCCACTTGTCTTTCCCTGGCACCCAGACTTAGTAGATGAGCACAGGATCTTCTGGTGCTAGCTTTTCAACACCTTTAGCAGTAGCCTCATGAGGGCGACAGACCATTCTCTCTGAACTCCCAACCTCATTCCCTGAAGCTAAACCATCAAGTCTCAGGATCTGAAAAGCAGCTCACCTTGGAATGGAGGGAGTCAGGGGACTCCTGCATGTACAGCAGATCAGAGTAG
Organism: Montemys delectorum; assembly: GCA_019843815.1. Taxonomy (NCBI): domain Eukaryota; kingdom Metazoa; phylum Chordata; class Mammalia; order Rodentia; family Muridae; genus Montemys; species Montemys delectorum. The sequence goes on along the minus strand of JADRCD010173481.1, from coordinate 8,864 downwards.
TCAATTTCCAGCAGCATTCCCGTAATTTTTCCAGCCATGTGTGAAAGTGTTGTTTGGATAAGTGGGAACAGTCACTCCCCTGTGGGCAGAACAGTTGCCATCACAACAGGGTCCAATCCCAGTGAGCATGACCTGACATCCTGCTCTCTTCTGCCAGCATGTGAACTTACCCAGCATCTGCCTCTGCTCCCGGGGAGGCACTGCAGCCAGCATGGAGGCAGTCAGGGGCTCCTGACCCTGGACATGGACTGCAGGATGGGAGGACTGTGAACCAGAGAGGCTGTGGGGTTAGCACTGAGGAAGACTATGTGAGAGAGGGTGGAGGTGGCAGTCCTGTCTCTGGGGAAGAAGGGGGTGAGAACAGAATGGTATGCAGCCAAAAATTAGCTGTGCATGGCCAGCTAACAGAGAGGAAACCAAGGTCCTGCCCAAGGAAACCTGCCTGACAAAGCAAGGCTCTGCAGTGAAAACCAGGCCACAGGAGACATAACTTGTGTTTTTCATGTAGACTTGGCTGGCCTTGAACTCTTGATCTCCTTGCCTCCAAGTGCCAAGCAAGGGCTAGGATTACAAGCATGTGTCAGTTGTTGCACAGTAATTTCTGTACATGCGGCCTTCTCTTCAATCTTTCCCTTACATTATTTTCAGGACATATGGAGCCAGGAGCCAAACACTGAAAATCTAAACATTCCTAAACATCTCATTATTCCCTTACTGAATTTTTTGGTTTTTGTATACTTTCTAACCCAGGCTGGCCTTGAACTCAGTAGGTACCTAAGTGCTGGCATTCAATTCCTAATGCTCCTGTTTCTACCTCCCCAGCACTAGGAATCCTGGCTAAATTTAACTTTTCCCTACAGGACTGGGGCTTGGCCCAGGTGTTTTTGTTTTTGTTTTTGTGTTAATATATTGGCAGTTACTTGAGGGTTATTACTATGCAACAGTGTGGCTAGAGCCCTAAAAGGCCTTACGGGGAAATTAGTACCAAGTTCCAAGAAACACCCTAGGGAGGGAATGTAGAAAAAGACGACACCAAGTAGCACAAAAAGCAGCTTGTGTTATACTGCTGAAGTTGTCTGGGCAAGGCCCAGTCAGAGAAAATGGCTACCAAGCTGTGAAACAACTGGTTGTGCTTTAGCTCACAGCTTAGGCAACTTAAGCTCTGAAAATTCTATGAAGCCTTTTCTTTGGGTGTTTGTATATTTAACTATGTCTGGGGCTTGTTCCTCAAGGCACCACCACAGGAACTTTTCTCTTTTTTTTTTTTTAGATATTATTTGTCATATATATATATATATATATATATATATATGACATCATATATTTATATATGTATATATACACATATATACATATATAAATGTATGTATGTGTGTGTATGTGTGTGTGTCTGTGTGTGTGTGTGTGTGTGTGTGTGTGTGTGTGTGTGCGTGTATGATGAGTACATTTTGGCTGGTTTCAGACACACCAGAAGAGGGCATTGGATCCCATTACAGATGGTTGTGAGCCACCATGTGGTTACTGGGAATTGAACGCAGGACTTCTGAGAGAGCAGTCACTGCTCTCAACTGCTCTATCTTTCCAGCCCCCTCGAACCTTTCTTAATAGTGTATTTCCCTGGTCTGGAATCTGCCCAGTAGCCTAGGCTGGCCAGCCAGCATGTCTCAGGGTTCAACAATACTGACATTACAAAAACGTTTCACCCTTTCCAGGCCTTTATGTGTATGTGTGTGGCACAAGCACAGGTGTAGGCCAGAGGACTGTCAGGTCTCTTCCTCTAACACTTGGTCTCTCATGGAACATAAGGCTCACTATTCAGCTCCACTGGCCATCCTGTAAATCGAAGGATCTGTCAGTCTCTTCCCCACAATACCAGCTCTTACATGTGTGCTAAGGACCTGAACTCAGGTTTCCATGCTTACACACTATCCACCATGGCCCACTTCCCCAGCCCTTTTCCTGGGCATTCTGCGGAACCAAGTCTGAACTTCAATGAGCCTTTTACAAGACTGCCAGCTGAGCCAGTCCCTAGCCCTGAGTCTCAGACAAGTTAGACTTTACCAACTGCCTGCAAGACAAGCAAGGATCAATTAGGTCACTAGACATGAAGGTAACCCAGAGAGAGGCTCAGACAGCCTGCACAGGTGTCATAAAGGGATGAGAAGCAGCCACTGCTAATATATAAAAAGGGCTTTCAAGCCTGTAACTCTCGCAGACAGTGCCTGAATCACTAGACAGAAGAGTATGTATTTAACATCTGTTAAGAGGAATCACAACCAAGCATCTTTAAAACTGAGCAGCAATAGGACAAATGAATGCTTTCACGGATCACAGCTCACCTGCAAGAGCTGGATGGCAGGATACAGGCTGGGAACATAGGAGGCATACTTGTATGTGGACTCAGCCATGGGAGCAGTACCAGCAGCAACTACAGCACCAGGCACAAGGTTTGGTACAGCTGTAGGGACACCTTGTGGAGAGAAAACAAGTTTCATTAAAGCATATCAGCCTGGGCAAAGAAAGGCCCATCATATCCCAGCTTTCTCCCTAGTGTGCACCCAATATTACCTGTAGACTGGCAGCAGTCACTCAGCCCAAGCTGGGCAGCACCAGCCATACCAAAGTCCATAGCCAAGCAGTCAAGGCACTCAGACCCTACAAGAGACCAGCAAACACACATCACTGTTGGCAGCAGATGCCCAACTACCCACGTCCCATGGAAGAATTCCAATACACAATCACACACATCCCAAAGGACACCACAGAAGTCTTTGCACATTTAGAATGACACCATTCAAAGTTTCCTTGTCCCCTGCTTAAACAGCTTGTTGTCTGTATAGAGAGCCAGATACTTTTGATTGATCTTTCCCATACATGACACCCAATGAGCAAAGAACACACCCACATCATCACTGCTCCTGAATGAAGAACCTACTACCTAAGCACACAGCTAAGGACCCAGGCTGACCAAGCCACTGCAGAGCTCGTCATCTAGATTCCCCATCCCCTGCCATGCTCTCCTACAGGGCAGATTGCTCACCGACTCTCTGAGCAGTAGAAGGAAGGCCAGGAGAGCCCTGAGCATTACCAGTTGGAGCCAGATGTCGAAGAGCTGGAAGTGGACCAGACTGTGACAGGGCACTCGGCATTCCTTGGAAGCCTAGAAGAGGCAAGGGCACTCATCACTGACAAGCCAATGTGGACCCCGGGCTTGGTGGCAGGAGAAGTGGGTGTATCTGCACAGGCATACCCTGACAGGCAAAGCCCTGCTTCCTGCTACCTACCTTGAGGTCTCCCGCCTTGCTTCCAGTGTGGATTAGGCCTCATTTGTGCTAACTGGTTAGGCGTGTAGTATGGAGGTCTTCCCTGAGCCTATAGGGGAAAAAGTACCCAATCTTAGGAACCTGAACCCACACACCAATGTCTTATTTCCCTCACCTCACCACTAAGTTAATTATCTGAGTCAAAGTTATCTGAGTCAAAGTTACTCTTCTCAAAAGCCAAAGGATGGGTCAATGGACAATTCTACTCCACCTAGTTAGCCATGTAATGATCATGATCAGTTTAATTAACTCCATTCTTCTTACTGGAAGGAAGCTCTCTCCTCAGCTTCAATCACCTAGCAGACTCACCTGTGGAACCTCAGGCACAAAGTAGCCACTGGCTGCAGGCTGGAACTGATTTAAGATGGCATAGGCAGGGAGTGCTCTCATTCCAGCCACACGTTGCATATACTGGTTGGTCAAGTAAGCCTTCCGGTCTTCCTTCATCTGGGCCAGGTCGACATATACAGGTTTGGAGCCCACCATGCATCTGTTCATCTTGATGAGAGCATTGGCCACGCCTTCAGGAGAGGAGAAACAGACAAAGCCAAACCCTTTGCTTCTTCCTTCTTCTAGCATCACCTATAGAAAGAGACCAGCCACTAAGGTTTGTGGTGAGGAAGGCATGGGTATTGAGATCTGAAGCATAAGCAAACAAAACCCTGCTGGGCAAGGTCAGCACTCAGGAGGCAGAGGCAGGAGGCTCCACTCAAGACCAGCTACAAAACCCATGTAAAAATCTGATAATTAGCCAGAGGGTGAAGGCTCATGCCTATAATCCCAGCACTTGGCAGGCAGTGGCAGGCAGATTTCTGAGTTCAAGGACAGCCTAGTCTACAGAGTGAGTTCCAGGACAGTCAGGGCTACACAGAGAAACCCTGTCTCCTAAAAACCAATATATATATACCTGATAATTTATTTTACTTTTTTTCCAGGTCACTGACTGGGTGATATTGGGAGGCAGTTACCAGATTCTAATCATAATTATAGTCTCACTAGCCTTCTGAGTCTCTGTTCCCACATTCTATTAGGCAATTCTGAATCCATCACAGCTGTTTGTGCTCTTCTACAGAGCCAGCCTCTAACATCTTTCCTTTTACTGACGGATTGCTTACTGCTCCCTCCTGTGCCCTGTGTGTTGGCACCAAGGTCAATGTGTACTAGTTCAAGTGTTCTAACCTTGGAACAGTGCTCTGCCATCGGCTTGAAAATGTCATCTGTGACTGGAAGGTACAGGGCTTTGCCACTAGGAGCAGTCAAGAGTGTGACACCAAGAGAAATCAGAAGTTTGCCAGGGCTATCAACGTGGTTACAAGTCACCTCCTTAGTCTTTCTGGCTCCACCCTCCAGGGTTCTTTTTGGAAACACTCCAAAAGGTATATCATTTAAAGAAAACATCCCACAGCAAGGTATAGTGGCACACACCTTCTTGCCAGCATCCAGAAGGCAGAGAGAGGCAAGGGGATCTGTGAGTTGCAGGCCAGTCTGGTTTAGTCAGGATTACTACTGGGAGACCCTGTATGAAAAATACAACCAAAACAACCCCACACCAACACGAATGGTACACAGAAATTCATCAAACCCTACCTAGCCACCCAACCTCTTTTCTCATTACCTAAAGGCCTCATGAGAGCTGCTACTCCTACTCAGTGAATTTTCTCAGGCCATGATCTGCTACTTGAAGACTCCAGCTTGTCACACACCCTAAGTGCCAATGGTCTACTGCAGACCATGTCCACCTCACCATGACTGCCCAGCCAGAACTTTCCTGTCAAAGGCACATTCAATCTTCAAAACCTCATTCTAAAGAAAGGGGAAGTGTGGCAGAGTTGTAGAGACAGGCCCCAGGGCAGATGGAAATGACCCATCTGGATTTCCACTGCTCTAACATAGAGGGCAACTGGGACATATTCCAAGCTCCAGTGCAAGTAGACAGAAGATCACACCCTACTTCTCCACAGCATGACTCCCATGGGCATCTGAAACAAGGATGAATGCTACAACATTGTACTCTGGACCACCAACACAATTAACACCAGTAACCCAACAGCAGAAAATTGTCTCCAAACACACACTGGCACATGCTATTACCTTCGCACTGGTGATTGATCCAAAAGGAGAAAACTCTTTCCTTAATTTCTCATCATCAATGGTGTCATCCAAGTTCTTAATGTAGAGATTCACTCCCTGGAGAGAGGATTACTGTTAGTCACATCTCTATACAGTCACTGCCCAAGAGTAAGGTCAGAACAACATACTTAGGAACCTGTCAAGATCCTGTAGTCAGTCAGTGGCTGGAGTTAGCCTTTAATCCCAACACTGAGACAGAGGCAGGTGAATTTGAGGCCAGCCTGGTCTACAGAGTGAGTTTCAGGACAGCTAGGGCTACACAGAGAAACCCTGTCTCAAAAGACTAAAAGCAACCAAACAAACACTCTTGCCTGTAACCCCTGTACTCAGGAGGCCAAGGCAGGGGACTATTGAGTGTTTGAGGCCCCCTAGGCTACAGAACAAGACCCTAACTTAAAAACACAAAACCAGGGGTCTGGAGAATTGTCTCAGCAGTTAAGAGCACTGACGGCTCTTCCAAAGATCATGAGTTCAAGTCCCAGCAACCACATGATGGCTCCCAACATTCAATAATGATATCAGATGCCCTGTTTTGAGGTGTCTGAAGACAGCTACAGTGTACTTATATGTAATAAATAAATCTTTTTAAAAAACACATAACCAAAACCTAAAGGTACAGAATTGGAGCCCCGAACCTGTTGTGAAGAAGGAGGGTGGCTCAGAGTTTCTGGTCAGCCTAAGGTACAATGACTTCCTTCAGGCCACCCTAAGTTAGCAGTAAAACTCTGCCTCAAAACAGAACAGAACAAAAACCACTCTCTACAGGATTCAGATATAAGCCTAAGGTGATCAGCACTTGCCTTAAGGTATTCAGGGCTATGGATACAGCCAACTTTCCACAAGCAGTCAGGACACCACTCACCCCACAGGGTTCTTTTAGATGCTACTCCAATAGGAGCATCAGTTCAGGCAAAATGAACCCCCATATAAAGAGCAGTAAGTGGACACTGAAAGAACTCAGAGGCCTGAATCACTGTTCCTGATCTGCAGTGATTTGGCAGGTGACAACCTTTCAACCTGACCTTTGCAGGGGAATAAATATGGTTGCCCAGGCCCCACAAAAGTCTACAATACCACAGGCACTTCGAAGCATTCCTCATCCACACTTTAGAAGGCAGCGCACGCCTTACCGGGTAGTGACTAATCCACTTCTTGTTCAGCTGCTCAAATTTCCGTTTTAATTCAGCCTGATGTTTGACTTTTTTCTGTGCACTGCTGGGATCTTAAGGGGTGAATTGGCGGTAGGCCTCCATGAGCCTCTCTAAGAAGGCTGAGGGAGTCTCTTTGGGCCTCTGGATCACCTCTTGTACCTTTGAAAAATTAGTCGGGTGTCTTGCTGCCCCTTTGAGACCCACCAAGGGATCCTGGCAGAAAACTTTGAGTTGCTCTCTACCTTCAGACATGTAGTAGTCCCAGTCTGGTCTGGTCAGCAGAAAACCCACATCAATATCAACCAGTAGATGGGAAAGCTGCCCATCTGCCCCAAGGACATTTTTCCTGGCCTCAAGGCAGATATGCTGTTTCTCCTTGGTTATGAACAGAATCTGTAACAGTTGTTGACAATCATCCCAAGTGGGCTGATGGGAAAAAAGGAGAGATACAATAAGGTTAGTCGGGCTCTGAGCATTCTGAGAAAATGATGGGTTGTGAGTCTTCTAGTTATACAAGTCAGCCACAGAGAACATCCAGTACTGCAGGGGTTGGTGGCCCTGCTCATCAGGAGGGCCCTAGGCCTGGAGGGTCACCCTGGGTTCGGGAAGGGAATGCAAACCCTGCCCCCTCGATTCACTGTCACTGTTCTCTTGAATGCCCAGCACTTTAGGCCCTGCCAGTTTTCTGCCTGAAACATAGGGCCTCTTTTTCGTCTTTTTGGGGCATTCTCTCAACCAATGCCCCCTCTCTTACAGTAAGCACATTGATCCTTGACCAGAGGCTCTGTTCACTTGCCAGGTACTATCTTGTTAGGTTCCCTCATTTCTCTGACTACTGTAGCCAAGATTCTATGAAGATACCTTTCATGTCTCTTTTCTTTATTTAATTCTCAAGCTTATTGTTTTTTCTGTTTCCAATCTTCCTTCTCTTCTTATGTCTGTTGGTTATAAAATACTTTCTCAGCCACCTGCACTAACTCTCTCAAACACTTATCTTGTAACCCTTCTAGTTTCTGTAACTTTTCCTGATATCTCAGCTCTACTGATTGATAAAAGCAACTGTAACAGTGACCTTATGTTCCTCACTGCTGGGATCATAAGGAGTGAATTGGCGGTAGGCCTCCATGAGCCTCTCTAAGAAGGCTGAGGGAGTCTCTTTCAGCCTCTGGATCACCTCTTGTACCTTTCAAAAATTAGTCAGGTGTCTTGCTGCCCCTTTGAGACCCACCAAGGGATCCTGGTAGAGTTGCTCTCTACCTTCATGCATGTAGTAGTCCCAGTCTGGTCTGGTCAGCAGAAAACCCACATCAATATCAACCAGTACATGGGAGAGCTGCCATTCTGCCCCAAGGACATTTTTCCTGGCCTCAAGGCAGATATGCTGTTTCTCCTTGGTTGTGAACAGAACCTGTAACAGTTGTTGACAATCATCCCAGGTGGGCTGATGGGAAAAGAGGAGAGATACAATAAGGTTAGTCAGGCTCTGAGCATTCTCAGAAAAGGATGGGTTGTGAGTCTTCTAGTTATACAAGTCAGCCACTGAGAACAGCCAGTACTTCAGGGGTTGGTGGCCCTGCTAATGAGGAGGGCCCTAGGCCTGGAGGGTCAAAATGCTGGTTTGTTAGGGGGACCATTCCTCTCTTGCTGCATTTCCCATGGGTAGGTCTCTCTGATCCCGAAGGTGAAGCCTCTGTACCTCTCTCCTCCTCTGGTGGGACTGAAGGATCTACAGCCAATGGTGCCGGAGGTCCTGTGGCTGGACCTACATGAGGTTGCAGTGTAGGGTGCTAGGGAGGAGGGAGGTCCAAGAACAGAAGGTCGACCTCGGTGTCGGAGAGGATAACTTCTTGACTTGGCCCTGTACAACGAGTACAGACACCCACGGATGGACCCAGTGGGGAGTGTTAGATACTAAATCTTCCCAGACCAAAATATATGGGATCCGGTCTTGGTGACTCCCAGGACCTGTTCTAAAGACTCCCTGTTTGACTGATCAAAAGAGCCATCAGCTGGCTACCCAATCTCAAAGGAAGGCCATTCCTAGGCACAAAGAGCCTTACATTTATGCTTTTTCACGTCTACTGATATGTTCTGGGCCCTAGACTTAACTTCTGCCCAATGCTTAAGTGTCAAACTCAGGGGCATAGACACATCTTGCCCCATACTGTCCAAAAATATGATCAGTCCAAGTCCATAAGCAAACAAGAGGACAGAGATAGACAAACAGAGGTACCCCTGCCTCCATCCCACCAAGCAGAGA
>JADRCD010173468.1:0-12600 GCA_019843815.1 Montemys delectorum | reverse complement strand
GGAGGAAACTTTGAAAGAACAAACCCTCTTGAAAGTGGTCAGAGTGACATGGGTAGAAGCATTCTGAAGGCCTTCCGGAGAAATTGGAGAGTTACCTAAAAGAAGTCACTTGCCTGCCTAAATAGAAAGGGAAAGTGGGTGAATAGAAATCCTTCTGGCTCTTAAGTTATATGTTTTTAGGCTACATGGAGCTCATGGAATGAGGGTAATCTTATCTGATGATCAAACTTCCTAATGGTCTAAGTTATAGGCAGAGAGGACCAGAAGGAGGAGGAGGAGGAGGAGGAGGAGGAGGAGGAGGAGGAGGAGGAGGAGGAGGAGGAGGAGAAAGAGAAGGAGAAGAAGGAGAAGGAGAAGAAGACAAGGAGAACAAAAAGGAGGAGGTGAGAGAAGGGGGGAGGGGAAGGAAAAGATGGGAATGGAGGGGGAGGAAGTAAGTAAAGGGTTTCTGCTATATCATGAAAATCCACATCAGACATGTCTGAGATTCCCTACACTGTAAAAACCAAATGTCTTGACCTCAGAAGCATCATTTCAGTCCAAGATGCTAGGATGACGTGGTCCTAATGAGAACATTATTTAAGTAAGAGAGAAAATCCACCCGTGTTTTAGAGTCAGTTCACAGTTAACCTCAAAGACAATGAGTTGTGTCAGCTTCTAAGCAAACTCCTTCAGTTCCTCCCTAGAAAAGATAAAAAAAAAAAAAACCAACAACAACAAACATGGTCAGACACAGCTCTGCTGGAGGAAAGTGCAGGCTTAGCTCTCCTTCCCATGCTGGTCCTGTTAAATCAGGAGTTTATTGGGAGTGAGCATTGGTACCGATAAGACTCAGGCACCCTGGGATAACCTGTTCCCTGCATGGAAAGGGGGGCTGATGGGAAAGGTTGGAGGCACAGAGGACTGTCCTCCCCTTTCTGTCCCCACCTCCCTGCTCATTGTCCCCCTGCTAATGAAAATAAGCCTGCACAGCTTCTTCTGCAGCCCAAGAATTCGTTCAGAGCAATTTGAACCCAATTGAATGAACAGGAATAAATGAGTAGATATTGCAGTTTATGGCTGGCTGCTCTGAGGCCCCAGGCAGTGATTAGAGGACCTCTGTCCTTTTTATGCCCACAGCAAGAAGACGGTAAAATCTGTCCCAGTTAAGAACTTTAAGCGGAGTTTCGGTGCTAAGGAATAGAATGGGTAATTACAGTCTGTGTTAATACTGGGGCGGTGGCTTTGCCACCCGGACCTGAGAAATCATTTGGTGATTGAGTAAAAGATGGAACCAGCGGGTGGTTGTGATTGCTTTGTTAGGTCCATGGATAGACAGAGATGAAGTGTCCTTGCAGGAGGGAAAGAGGATTGTTACTTGGCTGTTGCAGGTCTTGTCCCAACACTTGCTCTTTCTCCTTGAGCAGCAGAGAAAACAATTGTAGCATATATGTGCATTTCCTGGAATGGTCTTGAGCACTTGCCCACAGTTCCTTTGCTTCCTCCACCCCTAGGAAGCAGGTGATGACACTGAGCATCTCAGAGATTCACATTCTCTCCTTCCCAAGATGAAAACAAAGGGTGAGTTTGCATTGATCCCTCCCTAATCCATTACCAGCTCTCCCCTGTGGACGAGAACACTAATTTAAAAAATGGTCATCCAAAGTCCTGCTAATATCTGTGATTTTGGAATAAGCTCAGTATATTCAACCCATGGCCCACAAGCCAGGCCACCTGTGATCATCAAGGATAGCAATGCGTATAGATAGCCCAACATAAAACTACACGCTTACTTAAGCATTATGAGTTGGAGGTGGGGTTGCCATTTTTCTCTCACTTGATTGTGTAGTTCTCATGTGTGAAGTCTACAGATGACATCACACACAATACCAAAGGTTGGACATACCTGGATGAATTTTTTTTCTAAGTCAAGTAAACACCTTGCTTTGAGAGGTGGGTCCCTAGTCTTGAACTTAGAACTAAAGATGTTGGGCAGATAAGGGTGACCTTGACTGAGCATCTAAACCTCAGTGAAACATTTTTGGAAGAGGCCCCTGGGATCGATACAGATAGAAGAAACACAATCTTTATTAGGACACCCTATATCCTTAGGCATTTCGCTCCCCTCCACTGTTCTGAGAATAAAATCAAAGATAGTGTTTTCTCTCAAACTCCCACCACACACATACTTTGTTCTGCTTTGTAGATGCTGCATTGCTGCTATAAAAATGACTGAAGGCTGGTTTCCTGCTCTTAAGAAACAAAAAGTCTTATAATGGAGATAGATCAGCAAACACATCTCTTTCTGTAACACAGAAAAGACTGTGTTGAAAGTAGATGCAGAGTGTTATGGGAGCAAAGAAGAATGGTACCCAATCCTGCCCCAAGGCATGATGTGAGCTACATCCTGCAATACAAGGAACAGGGAAGAACTATAAAGAGCAGAACATGGGGGTATTGCTCAGTTGGTATGTGAATGTGAATTTCCATGCCTAGCATGGACAAAGCTTAGCTCTCCAGCACTACACAAATGGAGTTTTGGTATATACCTACAATATAGCACTTTGAGGGGTGGAGGCATAAAGTTCAAAGTTATTCTCAACTACATAGCCATGAAGTTCAAGGTCATCCCCAACTACATAGCCAGTTTGAGCTCAACTACATAAGACTTTGTCTCAAAACTAAAAATGAAAAAGAAAAAAAGATGATCCCCCCCCCAAAAAAAAAAACCAGCAGGAGGAAAATCATGGGGCTGGAAGCCCACCTGGCTTGTTTGGAGAATCATTGTTGGCCCAGGATTCCACAAAACTAAACATGTAGGCAGATAAGCAGCTGAGATGAAGTCAACAGACATAGACACCATAGCAGAAAGCAGGGACTTCATCCAATAAGCAATGAGATCTTTAGAAGGGTTTTGAGCCAGTAGGTGAGGGCTGAGGGAATGGGTGGTGGGTAGCCAGACTTTAGATTTTGGAGAATAGATTTAAGAAAGCCTGGGTCAATGTCATGGTTTGTATATGCGTGGCTCAAGGAGTGGCACTATTAGAAGATATGGCCCTGTTGGAGTTGGTGTGTCCTTGTTGGTGTAGGTGTGTCACTGTGGGTGTGGTCCTTAAGACCCTCATCCTAGCTGCCTAGAAGCCAGTATTCTGCTAGCAGCCTTCAGATAAAGATGTAGAACTCTCAGCTCCTCCTGTACCATGTCTGCCTGGATGCTGCCATGCTCCCACCTTGATGATAATGGACTGAACCTCTAAACCTGTAAGCCAGCTCCTTTATAAGACTTGCCTTGGTCATGGTGTCTGTTCGCAGCAGTAAAACCCTAACTATGACAGTCAAGATCGGGAGCTCTAGCCTGAGTCCCTTCCAGCTGAGACCCAAGGAAGAAGAGCTTCTGACTCTTCAAGGCAATGAGTCAGTTTTTGATCAAATGTGGGTCATGATGCAGGACAAAAGCCAAGGGCTACCAGGCTGCTGGCTCTGACAACATTGACTGAAGAGAGAACAGATCTGCTGCATGAGACCAGCTGCAACCAAGAGCCTTTGGGGTAGCCCATTGAAGACATTTCCAGATGTTAAATCTCAATCTTTGCTGTTGTGTAGTTGGATGGCTTAAAGTTCAGAGATGCAGGCTTTCTGAGTTTTAATTTCCTTCTGTTTGACCTAGCTCCTGACTCCTCAACTCTCCTCTGCAATTAGTTTGCAGAGACCAAATACACTTATGTATTTGGAAATAAAGTCACTGTATAAATTCAGTGAATTAGAGCTCTCAGGTTTCTAGAATGGTGAGCTTATTTGGAGAAATGTCTGTTCATCATGAGTTACAAAATGCATTTGAAAGAAATCCACTTTGAAAGGTGCTATTTGTTTGGCTTTAACTCATTTTCTGAATGCTACTGTGAAGTGGCAGAGACACATGTCATACAGTATATGAGCATCTCGCAGGGACTTGGGAGGCCACTTGATCTGATGCACTACATACATGTGGCCACCATGACCATAGAATGAAAGGTATGCCACAGAGGACCATGGTCAGCAAATGGCAAGCAGGGCCAGCATCAGAACCACGACTGAGCCCACTTGGTAAGGTTGGTATGGATTGGGAACAAAGGCCTTTCTACCTCATATGGGCCACTGTTCTAAATAAAGAGATTTTGGAATGAGGGTTATGAAGCTCTCTGAAGTTTCAAAGACTTAGAAATATATGTGGCCTAGACTAATGAGTCTCTCTCTCTTTATTTTGGGGCCAGAACATTTTCCAGAGTTAAATAATGCAAGACAGAATATGGATGGCATCAGTGACTGAGAGCAGCAGGCTCGAGATGTGCACTGTGAATAAATTATAGCACTTGGGCTGAGTGGGGTGTGGAAGGGAACAGGGAAGTGCAGGAGACAAATGAGCCTTTAATATGGGGAAGGGTGGAGGGTGGAGACAGGAAGAAGAGGCTGAGCTGGGAGTGAGCAGCTCACAGCCCCAGGCCCAGGCCCAGGCCCACCCCAGCCCCAGCCCCAGCCCCAGCCCTAGCTCAAACCAAGATATGATATCCATAGGGTATCCCAGGGGTTAGGTGAAGGGACCAAATGTACCCAGATATTCAGTCAGTCTCCCATGGCTTGAACCACATGAGTTGTGTGCCGTCCATCTGTCTCCTGTTTGCAAATACAGCTGGAGGTCACACCCTATCCTCTTCATGTGGCCACCCACTTCTGGAAGAAAACAGTGTTCTAAAAAATGGAAATCCAACACACTGGATCAACTTTGAAACTCTGCTTGTCTTTGTCTATTTACTCTGCAATGAATACCTAGTTACTCCAATACTCGGTACTCAGTTACCCCAGTGCTGAGTACTTCGTGTTCAGGGTGTGCTTGCTATCCATCGAATGAAGTTCTTCTAGTCTGAATCTTCACATGGCACTTAACTTTTCACTTTGGATGAGAAGTGGGAGCCTAGCACACAGAGAGAGAAGTTAGACAGTACAACCTGTTTGATCAAAGCTTAAGCCACTCATACTGAAGAGTCAGACTAGAAGATGAAAGCTTTATTTTTCTACTATAGCAAATGTACATAATGTAAAATGTATCAACTTGGCGGTATTAAATAGATTCACGGTATAACAAGCATTGCTACTCTTAGACTCTTGGCTTCTTGCATAGCTAACTCTGTACCCAGACCAGCTTCCCATTTCCATCTCTCCAGCCTCTGGAAACCATTACTCTACTTCCTGTTTCTATGAATTTAAGTACTCTGGGTTGCTCATGTAAGTGGAATGACACTATTCATCCTTTTGGGTTTGGCTTACTACACTCTGACTGTTCTTGGGTACATCTATTGAAGTATGTGTTTGAATTTCCTTCTCTTAGGACCTCTATAATATTCTACTGCATGGATATACCACATCTGTTTATCTGGGTAGCGTTCTCGTAGAAAATGGACAGCAAAATTTTGAGAGGAGAGGAGTGAGGTAACCACGCATGTGTGAGAGTCAAGGTTGGGGGGTGGGAAAGCTCTATGCAGGCTCCATGGAGATGAGCTGACTGGGGGATTTACTAGTTACTGAGATCTGCAACCCTTTATCTTGCTGAGAAATGACACAAATAGAAAACAACACCAGAAAGATCAACAGACCTCCCTTTTAAGCCCAAGGAAGGCTCTAGAGGATTCTTCATTTGAAAGATGCTATGATACATTTAAAAGATGCTATGATACATTTAAAAGAGAAGAAAGGGTGACTTTGCATCCAGAGTGGCTCCCAGAGTTTGTCCCTGAAGGATGTCATCCTGCCAATTAACAATATCTAGCCACCCAGTTCAGTTGTTTCTGCACAGATCATTCTCTCATAGTGGGATATTTGAACTCTTGCCCAGCAGAGACCTAACTGGCAGCTCCCACACTGAAGGAATTTAAAATGCAACCTGACCACCACCCCTGCTGGGCCCTTCCCCTAGGGCCAGGCCAGGGGACCCAATGGATGCCTCCCCTCTTCTTTCTGGGGAACTCTGCTTGGGACCTGGGCCTGCCTCCTCTGACACTTCCCGTGTCACTGAACAATGGCTCTCTCACACATTAGTCTCATTAGTCATGAGACTGATGACCTTCTCTGTGCATGGTCCTTTATGACAGTAATTATGAAGTTCACCACTGTGGTTTCTGGCAAGAAGGAAAAGAGTAGTTGGGGGCTTTTGTTTCTACTTTATGGCTGACATCATCCTCCATGCTTATCATTAACCCAGACCTCTCTATGGTCATGGAGTCAAGCCAGAGACACAGGGAACAACCAAGTGATGACTCACAGTTCCTAGGTCCAGACAGGCCATCCCTGAGAATACTGGAAAGAAACATAGGGCAGCCTAGAATCTACGAAGAGGCCCAAGTGACCCCTAAGGTCACTAGGGTGGCTCACTACCCACCTTGGCTTGCCCTGGTTCCATGGTCACCAAGCATATTTTCTAGTAGAGTAGAGAAGATTCTAGGGAGAGACCCAGCAGCCCCTTCAGCTCTCTGTCCCATCCTCACGCCATGCCCTACTGTAAACTCCACCCAAGCCAAGCATGGAGTCTAAGTACAAAACCCACTGGTTGTTTACGCAGCATCAAAACATGCCCAGATCTTAGGAGACTGGAAATTATCACAGCTTTTACTGAGTACTTATTGTGTGTTGGGCAATGAAGGTAAAGAAGATTATAAGACAGAATCACACTCCATCCTAAGAGAACCTCAGGTAGACATTGAACTGGCCAGTGTCATGGTAAGAGTGGAGGCACCTAATGCATGTTGAGAAAGAGGAAAGGCTTCTTACAGAAAGCGATGTTGGGTTAAAGCCAGAAGCATCAGCTATTTGAAGCAGGTGATATGTAGCTGTTAGAGGTAGCTTCTCTGTTGAAGGAGCATTGAGGTCATGACCCACAAGTCTGCCTCCCCCTCCATTGCCACTACCCCCTAGGCATCGATGGAGGAACCCTTTGTGGGAGCTCCCAGAAGACTCACAGGTTCTGCAGAGAAAACCCCCAAGGAAGGAAGCCTAGCACTGCAGATGCTAGAAATGTCTTCCTCCATCACAGGTGGGAGCTGAGTCAGGACATAAACAGGAAAGAACAAGGAGCTCTGGATGAGCACAGATGCTGTTAGATCCTGTCTTAGCCACTTGTCTGCTCAGAAAGCATATCCAAGCTGGGTTAGCCTCTAGCCTTTATTTGCTCATGTCTAAGACATAGAAATAATATCTACCTTTGGGATTGTTGGGCGAGGTGAATGGAAAGAATTGGAAGATAGTCTCAACCTCCAAACCCCATTCCATTTTCTTCATCCCATGTTCTTTCTCCCTCTCCAGTGTATGTAACACTTGTAAGAAGATGCGATTCTTTTATCTTTCTAAAGTGTCCCTACATCTCTCTCATTCCTGGTTCTCCAGACAGGTCCTCACATCACATAATTGTGAGCTCTTATGACCTACTTGCAGATCAAAGGATAACTGTCATTAAAAAGAAAAAAAATCAGTTTTTGAGGGCAGGGTTTATGTGTGCCATTCACTGGTCTATTCCAGCAGCCAGCACAATGCCCAGCACATAGTGAGCAATCAGTATACATTCCCATGCAAGATCTGGGTCTAGGCACGATGACTCTGTGAATGCAGCCTATGGTGTTCATAATTTTTAAAAATGCTGCCATTCTCCTGGTTCACATCCATCTAATAGACAACAAGAGTCCCAGGACTCTTTCATACATGGGCTGCTATTGTGCAGAGCAACCCATACCCAGTCTTCACTCAATTTTTAAACTGAAGGCAGGACTTTGATTTATATCTCTTACATTTTATCTTGTTAGTTTCGGCCCATTGTTCTGGCCTGCCCAGACCTTTTTTGAATGTTCATTCTGTCATCTAGCATATTAGCTCTCCTATCTACCTTTGCTTCATCTATCAATTGGCTAAGCACCCCTCTTATGCTTTCATGTATCAGGATAAAAATGTCAAAGAAGACAGACATGTCATATGGTTCTTTGGGGGAACAGGCAAGCTTTTTATGTCCTAGCACAAGGGACTTTCTAGTTGACATCTACTCATTAATCAACATATCTTGGGGATGATTTGCAACCAGTAAGGAGCCCATCATCTGATCTGTGATATTCCATTTTGCCCACAACAGTATTATGAGTCACTGTTGAATCATTGTCTGAAATGAAACCTTTGCTAGACAAGTAACTATCATCCTTTGGGATGCTTCCAAGGGCCAAGTCTATGATACACTGTCTCGCTGAGGCCCAGTACACCAGCATAATCCGCTGCCTGGTAGAGAAACTTATAAGGAACAAGCCAGATTGTTGGAGTTGGACTCCCAATTGCCCCTGCTGGCTGGGAAACGTTAGACCATGGTTTGTCAACGTGGACCATTTGCTACAAACTACTTCAAAGTCTGATTGACTTACTGCCATGAGGATGTATTTCTTGTGTATGTGTGCCTACTTCCATGGAGCTGGCCTTCCACAGGGTAGTTTGGGAACCAAGGCTCCTGATGCTTGGAGGCTTCCTCTCTGGGTCTACCCACTCAGTTGAGGCACAAAGAGATCGGGCAGTCCCAAGGCAGACACACTTCTGATGTGTCACTGTGTCCACGGTCCTGTCAGATGACCAGTCTCAATGCACAGAGGGCTGGGAAATGCCAGGCATGTAGATGAATGGACCTATGCGCTTCCGATGGTGGTCACAGTTTGTCTCACTTTCCCATCTATGTCAATCACATGACCATACATCCCTGCTATATAGTGTCCACATTAGAGATAAGGACAGGGCGGGGAGGTTGCTTTAAGTAACTGACTTACATGTTTGTAAGGGCTGCAGGTTGTACATTTGTGTGTCAGACTAAAAACTCCAGGAGTTGATGTTGCAGATTTGAGTCCAAGGGCAGTTTAGAGAATCTTCTCCTATCGAGGCCCTTCAATTGATGGGGTTCAGCCATCCCTCGCTGTCAATCACAGTGAGTGGTAAGCTCCTTTAGGATACTTTCTGATGTGTCCATCAAGTCTTTTTAAAAGAACCAGCACAGCAAAACCTAGACTGATGTGTGACCAAACACATGTGAGAGAGCTGGCAAAGGTGACCTGCACAATTGACCCCCGTGATACCATTGTGTAAACTATGCCTGAGAACTATGTGACCCTACCTCTTAGACCTGATTCAGAAACAGACTCTGGATAAGAACTTGCAATGACCATCACCCCTCTTTATAAACAAAGAGCTTTAGGACTCAAACAGAGTAAATTGCCCAAAACCCCCTCTGCTAGAGACTCCAGTGCCAATTTCTCTCCACATACTCCCCACAGCTCCTGGGGCCAATTAGTGATTAGGAATTGCTGCCTGTGGGCAGAATGTAGGAGAGGGGCAAGTTTGGATACAAGCTAGTCAGATGGCAGGCTTTAAGTTTTCCCTGTGAGTCTATCACGTATGCTCAGAAATACTTGCCAATGATCAGATGCACCTATGAAATAACACCTGCAAAAGGAGAACTAGATGGTGTCTCATTCACTCACTGGAGGAGTACCCAGGACAGTGGCTTTTATTCCTGTGATCCTGTGTGGCCCTATATTCAAAAACATTAGCCTAGTTATTGTGAGGTGGTCCCAAAAATCCTGAGTAACAAGCCTGGACTTGCACATGAAGGTTCACCCTGCCAATTTCAGGAGGGAGAGCATCCTTCCAACACCAGTCAAGAGTTGACTAGTCAGAAGATAGCAAAGGCGAGCCTGAGACCTCAGACACTCGTGGGAAATAGGCTTCTCAGTGTCCTAAGAACTCATGAATCACACATTGCAAGACCTTGCCAGAAATGGCACTGCGTGACTGGTGGTATACAACCATCCCAACTAGTGTGTAACAGAAATCTCACCTTGCACAAGCAGGTGAGATGCCTGGAGAGCAGAGGATTACTTGTGACAAGAAGCCCACTGGTTATATGTTAACTTGATGCAAGCTGGAGTCACCAGAGAGGAAGGAGCCTCAATTAAGAAAATGTCTCCATGAGATCCAGCTGTAAGGCATTTTTTTTTCAATTAATGATCAATGAGAGAGGGCCCAGGCCATTGTGGGTGGTGCCACCCCTGGGCTAGTGTCCTGGGTTCTATAAGAAAGCAGACTGAGCAAGCCAGGAAAAGCAAGCCAGTAACCAGCACCCTCCATGGCCTCTGCAAAAGTTCCTGCCTCCAGGTTCCTACCCTGCTTGAGTTCCTGTCCTGACTTCCTTTGGAGATGAACAGCAATGTAGTAGTGTAAGCTGAATAAACCCTTTCCTCCCCAAATTGATTTTTGGTCATGGTGTTTTATTGAAGCAATAGAAAGCCTGACTAAGACACCCAGGCACATGCTGCTTCCTGCTGTCTGCTGTCTACTGTCTGCGCAGATGCTATGCTATCTTGCTGAGCCCTCTACCAAGCTAAGCCATTTACACCATCTCAAGATGCTTTCTCCAGATGAGCAAAGCACTGGTAGAAACTCAGAGTTCCAGATCTGGCTGTGAAGCCACCAGTAACAAGTGAGTCCTTGACTTATCTTGAACCCCAGTGTCTGCAGCATGGGTCCGCCAAGCTGCACACGCCCCCTTCGCATTGTGACTTTGAAGGCATGAAGCATCATCGAGTGAGCAGCACTATCACTGGCTTTCCTACTGTCAGGAAGGATCAAGGCAGGCCCATCCAGCAGTCCTCTCGCCTCCCGCTCCAGCTGGCACAGACCTGACAATGATAACCACAGACGCCACTTCCCCGGTGCTGTCTGCCTGTGGCTATGGCAGCTCAGGCTGGGGATGCTAATCCCATCTGGCTGCAGCCTGATCACCAGGCACTTCAGCCAAATGAAGGGAATGTGAACATGTGAACAGAAAAAGCTTCGGCACACTACACAGACAAAAATCAATAGCTTTCCCGAAACATGCCCACACACAGGTATCGCCTTATATCACAAAAGGAAGTGGCAAATACTGTCAAAGACAAGGCCACTGAAATAGAGTGACCTTGATTGTCCATGTTGATCCATCATCATGACCAGAAGCCCTTACAAGTGAAAATCCTTTCCTAGCTATCTTCTGGAAGAGAGGTGGCCATAGAAGGGGTGGGGTGGGGACATGAAGCCATGTTTACATTGAAAATGGAGGAGGGGCCATGGGTCAGTGATGGTGATCTCTGGGAGGTGGAAAAAACAAAAAAGCCACCCCCCCTGGAGGTCTCAGAGATGAGCACAGCCTTATTCACATGCTAAACAGGATGTGGTGGGACTCATGAGACCTCTCGCTTAAGAACTGTATGCTATTACATCTCTGTTGTTTTGAAGCAGGAGTGTGTAGCCATTTTCTATAGCAGCCATAGGAAACTAACATGCATGTCGAGAAGATATAATCCAGAACACAGCTAGAGATACAAATGGAAAATGGGAAACCCAAGACTAGACCCTAGACCAGCAATTTTATCCTTCTCCTGTCTGCAGTGACCATTGGAAAGCCTGAGGACTTGTAAAGGACCAGTGGGAGCAGGGCATGATGGGAGAGGGGTGCTTTGTATGTGTGAAGTGGGCTGAGGATTTCCAATACCTTTCCTACATCTGTCCCCATTCTGAGAATGGAGAACAATCCTCCTCAGCCTGTGCTACAGCCTTCCCTCCTGCTGATAACCGCCAAAGGCCATCGATCACAGGGCCCATCCTGAGTGCCTCCACCTCTCTTCAGCAAGAGCCAACAGCCATCCATTCTCAGCTCCTCGTCATCTCTTTAGAGAGATGAACGCCATCGTTAGGAGCCTTTCATTATCGGCGGCTTGCACGCAGCTGATGTTGATTTGATAGAATCCAATTTAGCATCCTTCTCTGGGCTCTGCTCCATAGCCATTTGGGTTTAGCATGTACAGGCAGTTTGATGCTGTCTTGATGGCCTTTTAAGCGGCTGAGAAAATTGCTGGCATGGCAATTTAGTGGCAGGCAGCTCCTGGTGGGTGGGCATGGAGAAATGGGGAAGGAGCAAGAGACCAAGGGGACACTTCAGCCCATGTCTGTAAAAGGCAGTTAAGTGACTGGGGTTGGGGATGTGGGGGGTCATATATTGAGAGAGAGAGAGAGAGAGAGAGAGAGAGAGAGAGAGAGAGAGAGAGACAGAGACAGAGACAGAGACAGAGACAGAGACAGAGACAGAGAGAGCAGATCAATCCCACAGAGGGACTTAGAAGGTTTGGGCAGCTAGACCATGAGGTCTCCTTCTGGTGGGCCCAGCACTGACCAACCCCCAAATCAAAGCACATATGAAGGATAGATAACCATTCACAAAACACTTTCCCAGTGTGGTTTCTAGAGGGCAGTAGTATGCTAATAAATGGTTAACCCCAAAATCTCCAAGTACCCAACTTGGGGTATTCACCTGTGCACCTGGTGTAAATATCCCCACTGCCAATTCTAAGTCACTAGCAAGATGTCAGTGATTGCAATATTGAGGGGAGATGGCCTCCATGGGTTCTGTGGGCCAGCTTCACAGAAGCTCACTGGTTCTGTAGGAGCTGATTCTGAATCTGAGCCGATTTTACAAACTCTTCACAAATCAATCCTAAGAGAAGTTCCAATGGAGCCACAAATCGATGGCTCTAGCCTTTGGCC
>JADRCD010173449.1:0-20978 GCA_019843815.1 Montemys delectorum | reverse complement strand
AAAAAAAAAAAAAAAAAAAAAAAAAAAAAAAAAAAAAGCCTAGGTTTCTTGCTAGGTAATTGTGCAACTAAAACATTACTTAATTTCCTTGAGTATTTGTTTCTACACCTGTAAAATATATGTGAAATAAAAAAATAAGAAAAGGAAAACTTAGTTTGATTATAAACATCTAACAATGCTTTAGAGATATGTGTTCATTTTTGTCATATATATATATGTATTATATATGTGATAATATATATATGTATATATGTTGACTTATATATTCTAGCTACTTTGCCAAAACATAATGTATACACAAATGTTCACAGTAAGGAAAGAACTGAGGGTGAGACTACAGTATAAGGGATAATTAATTTTAATAATTAAATTTAAATTTATTAATTTCAAGTTAAAATGGGATTAATGCATTTTCAAAATTTCAAGTACAAAATAACTAGGTCAAAAGTTAAAATTACAATGTGCTTCAGGCTGATAGTGACCTAAACACCAAAATTGTATTATGACAAGGTACAACCATTTCATATATATATAGTGAAACCCTAATCATTACTAACTCTAGTTTCAAATCAATCCAGCGTATAAAATTTGACTTCTTTTAAGTTACATATGAAATTAAATTTCACAGTGAATGTAAGTTTCTTATGTCTTAATCAAGTAGGGAATTAGCAGCACTCTATACTTAGTGTTTAACTACTATTTCACTTAACTGTCAAAATATAGACACTTATGTATCTCTCATAATTGTAACTAACTGGTTATTATGATGAAACTATTCAAGATGAAAGGTTCTCATGTCCACGTTAGAGTCACATTTTTCTTTTTTTTTTTTTACCCTATAGGCACACTGTAAGTTAAGGACCTTGCTTAGTCAGTGGCCTAAGGCATTGATTCTCAACCTGAATAGTGCTATGGCCTTTAATACAGTTCCTCGCCTGGTGGTGACCTTGATGATAAAATTATGAAATCGTTGCTATTTCATAACTGTAATTTTGATACTGCTATAAAGCATAATGTAATGTAAATACCTGATATATGATCCCTATGGAAGAATCGTTCAATCATCACCACCAAACGGGTCATGACCCACAGATTGCGAACCTATGGCCTAAGGAAACCAAAGATAGCCTAAGACGGCTGTGTTAGTGTGTGCTGATAGTAGCTGTCCACCCTGGAATGTGTTGTTCATTGCCCATACCCACACACATTTCTCAGAGTGCTTTAACACGGTTGCACAATGCTTCTAGTCAGAGCTGAAGCTAAATGTCTAGTTCACCTGAAACAGCTAGGCACTCAGTTTTAACTATGGGCAGCTCTCTCCTGGCTTTTCATCATTTAAATTGGCTAGACAAGGCTTCCTTACATGGGAAGAGAAGGGTCCTTAGGAAGCAAAATTCACTCTTGCTACTCTCTCATTCAGCAGCCCCTGCACAGTGCCCAGTCACTTTTGTCAAGGAAGCAGATGCCAGAGGCCTGGATGCACTAAGAAAAGATGCGATACAACCTGTCACTCAAAGCATGATGGGATGGTCTTAGAGTTTTTAATGATTTTGCATGTAGCATATTCTGTTCGTGTCAGTCCAGCTTTACCAGATCGCTCTCTGTAGTATTTTGTTGTATTTCATAATTATGTGAAAGTAAAATAGCTCAAGTTCTTTATTTCCTTATTTATACAATAATGGATACATTATGACTGTAAAATCTACCTTACACTCAGTTTTCTATCAAATTTTAAGACTGAAAATAAGTATTACATTTATATATTGCATTTCAGGATTTTTGAGACAAAGTCTCCCAGTTTGGGCAAAGCTGACCTTGACTAGGGATCCTCATGCCTAATTTCTTTTACTATTCTTTATACATTATAAACCTATTGTGAATAAATATTTTAAGCACTAAAATAGGTCACATTTACTGTTAATATGACAATAGAAAAGCAATCAAGACAGAGCCTTTGCCAAGACAAAACAAAAATAAAGCTCCCTGCCAAGGAATTTTAACATGATGATTAAAACTGTAGCTATTGGATAATAAAACTGTAAATAGATTAGCAGTGGCCTCCAATTCAAGTAATTAAAAAGGAAACTCAGAAAAGTCTCAAAAATTAGAAAGATTAATTTGTGTATGAGTTTCTGATGCATCTTAAATAGCTGTTCAATCAAAAGAAATGTTAATTGTATCTTGTTACTTCTTCAGATGCAACGATGAGGAACCAATAGCTCATAACTATAAATTAATGAATCCTAGCTTCATGTTTTCTATTGTAAAAATATCTCTTTGAGACACGTTCACCACAGCCTCACCCCCTAGTGCCTTCCATTCACACAGAGACTGCTTTTCATTTATTTATAGCACTGTATACCTCAAAAGATCTGGATGCTATTATATCTGCATTTTTTTTTCTTAGAATCTGGGCTTAATTGCTCTAATGTTAAGCTGTTGTCACTTGCACTATTTTTGTAACCATAATCTAAATCATTACAGAATAGCATTGATAAATATTCTTTCTTAATGCTTTTTGACTTATTTACCTGGGAGATATCAATATGCAATGTCAATTGTAAATTCTAAAGCAAGCAAATTCATGTTAGCGACCTTGAAAAGGGAAGTTTGTTTGTAACTATGCAAAGGTATCCTTAGACGAGTCAAATTCATATCCATGGGTACCTTGTGACTGTACTCACACAGATAAATTCAAGCATAATGATCCATCTCTGCTAAGCCTTCTTCCACAGAACCCAAAACACCCACATGGGTTTTTTTTTTCCTGGCAATCTCTGGCTTGAAAGACTTTAGTATTCAACTGGATTTGTGTTCAAAAAGCTTTTCAAAGTCATCTTTATAGGGATAGCTTTTGAAAATGTAGCTAATTAACAAGCCAAGAGACAACAACCAAGAAAAAAACGAAATAAACAAACAAAAAAAAATTCTCAAAATGGACAGCATGTGTAGCTCATGTATCCTGTCAGTCGCTGAGGCTAGCCCAGTGTGGCAATATGAACACACAGCTGCCTACCCACTATTTTTCTGTCCTGAACTGTCATAAAAGTCATTCCAGAGAAGAGATTTGGAAAAGCCCATCTCACAATGCCATTTTCTAGGAGGACACAGGTTCCCCATCACATTTGACATGTTACCACATGACTCAGTCAAAATCAGCACACGTACTGGTTAAAGTCCAGAGGTCCATCCTTGTCTCTAGAAAATAGAGGTCCAGATCCTCTGTCAAACCTTCTCACTTCTTATCCACTAAACTCTGTATAGTGAGTCCCAGCAAAGTAATGATGTTTTGGGTCAATGACAGGCAGGAAAAACAACAGTAGTTTCAAGACATTGCAATTAGCTAAAGAAATATTGTCACCTTTTATTTCCTAGCCTGCAGTCATGATGCTGATGTAACAAATACATTTGCTGTCACTCAAATGAAAGTATGACACACACATTGGCAGGCACTGCTCAATACTCAGAAACAACAATAAGAAGCTTTGCTGTGCATGTATTTACTATATCATACATCTTAATTATTTCAGAGTACACTCTCCCACTTGTAATTAAAGTTCACTGCAAAATAGTGTGCTGTGTCTCACCAGCAGAGTCGTAGATCTGGTGATGATCATGTGTCTCAGCTGTATTGAGGCCACGTTTAGTGATTGACATCACAGTACAGGTGCAATCTGTGGTGTGCACACAACTATGAAATTGCCTGCTGACACATTTGTCAAAATGTGTCCTGGGCCTTCTGAAGCATGAATGTACATTGTTGAACTATGTCCTTTATGAACTTTGTCCTATATCCCTTGTTCCCAGCAAGACAGCCGTCATGTTGTCGTCAGCACCTAGCACACTTTCTACACATAAGGAGTATGCATTCAAGCACTTTAGTAAGTGCATACTGAGCAAATAAGTTAATGCAAGACCATATATCTTAAGGTGATTCATCAAACATTTATATTAAATTAAAAATAAAAAATACTGGAGTCTGCAATTTAGTTTGACGTTGAAGTTCAGTGCAAACACTGAACTGTTATGAGGTTCTGAAATACAGAAATGAATATAAAACATAACAAAATATAGACAAAGAGATGGTAACCAGACAGGGACTGTTAAGTATCTGTGTTGTAGCTTTTGCTGTTACTGTAACTGGGGAATCAAAGCTACTCCTTTCTCTTCCTCTCTAAACGGCCTAATGCAGAAACATACACAGTCCCACAGTCACAGATTGTGTTAGATTTTTCATGGATAATCATGTGCTCCACAGCACTTGTTTATTTTCTCCTCTGAACTGTTTATTATTGGTGTGTGTTTGTGTGTGTGTGTGTGTGTGTGTGTGTGTGTGTGTGTGTGTGTGCTTATATGTGTGTGAATATGTGTGTATTAAGCCATCCCTGGATCTTTAAGATGAAGTTAAATTGATCATTTTATTGATGTATTATTTTAATTCTGTTTGCAAGAATTTTCCTGACAATCCTTGCACCTTTACTAGAGGGACTGGCCAGTGTTTTTGCTGTTGTTATTGGATCTCTGTCTGGGTGGTTTTGTATTAAAGTAATACTAGCTTCATAAAAAGAAACTGAAAGTATTTGTACTTCACAAAATAATTGAGCACTGAGGCTAGTCCCTATTTGATGTTCAAGTAGGTTTCTTCAATGTATCTACCCAAGCTTTCATTATTGTTAGTCAAGAGATATTTAATTGATATGGTTTTTGGATCTATTTAAATTATTTACTCTATCTTGATTTTATTTCAGTGGGTCTTAAATATCTAGAGAGCCATCCATTTCATTTTAGGTTTCCAACTTAGAAGAAAGTATCTTTAGTAAAATATTTCTTTATGACACTCTGAGTTTGATCAGTAGCTGCTGTAATATTTTCCTTTTCATCTCCAATTTATTCATTTATGGTTTCCCTCTCTTTTGGTGAAATAAGCTAAAGTTTCATCAATTCTTTTATCTTTTCAACTATCTCTTCTTTTTTATTTTTTTGCTTCTATTTCACTAATTTCAGACCTGACTTACATCATCTTTTATCATCTGTTCTTTTTGGGGTATTGCTTGTTCTTGTGGGGTTTTTGTTTTGTTTTGTTTTTGGTTGCTTGGTTGGTTGGTTGGTTGGTTGGTTGGTTGGTTTTGTTTTTCAAAGACATAGGCATTAAGAGTATGGGAGTGCTCCAGTTCTAGGTGAAGTTATTTAATGCTATCAACTTTTGTCTTAGTCCACCTTCATCATGTACCTTGAGTTTTAATTTGTTGTGTTTAAGTAATTTTTAAATTTCTTAATTTTTACTCTGTAGTATGTTTTTAGCTTCCATGATTATGCATACTTTCTTTCACTTCTATTGTTGGAATTCATCTTTATCTTTTGTGATCAGATAACATATAGGATGTTATTTCAATTTTACTCTCTTTGTTGAGATTTTCTTTGTAGTCTAAGGTGTGGTCAATTCTGGAGAAAGTTTCATGAGCTTATGAGAGTAAAGTGCATGGGTGGAATGTTCTGTATATAACTGTTAGATTCATTTGATGTAGGATGACATTTAACTCCATTTTTTCTCCATTTAGTTTTTACCAGGTTGAAATATCTAGTGAAAAATTGAAATCACCCATGATCACCCTATTGAAGTCCAGTCTGTGTTTTTAGATCTAATATTTTTCAATAAAATTGAGTGCCCCACTATTTGATTCATAAATGCTTAGAGTTATAATATCTTCTTGGTGTATTTTCCTTTAATAAGTATGAAATGTCCTTCCTTATGTCTTCTAATAAGATTTTGTTTGAAATCTATGATGTTAAATAAAAAGAAAATGACACTTTTTGTTTCCTGCATCCCTATGTTTGGAATACTGTTCCCATTTTGACCCTAAGGTGGTTATTGATGGGATGTGTAATTTTCTTATAAGCAACAAAAAAGATACATCATGCGTTCTAATTCAGACTGTTAGTCTGTATTTTTTTTCATGGAGTTGAGACTATGGATACTAATAGTTATTATTGAGTGATATATGTATTGATTCCTATTATTTTGTTGTGCTTTTTCCTTGGACTTCCTTTAGTTAATTGTTCTGGGATGATGTAGGCTGTGTGCTCTCTTGGGCATATATAATCATCTCTTCTGACTGACACATTCCCTCTGTTCTGGGATGATATAGGCCTTGTGCTCTCTTGGTCATATATAATCATCTCTTCTGACTGACACATTCCCTCTGCTAGACATTGTAGATAGATGTCTTTGTGGACAGAAATCCCTCCCTCCTGTTTTTACATGGAAAAATTTTCCTTCTCTTGCAGTTATGACTTATGGTTTTAATGAATATAGTCTAGTGTGGCGTTTGTGGAATTTGGGAACTTGTGGAGTAGCAGGTTAAGCCCTTCTGGAGAGAAAATTTCAATGCTTGGAGGACTTGATATTCTTACTGAAGTCCTGAGTTTAGATTCCAGAATGAAATGATAGTTCATAACCATCTGTAACTCCAGTTCCAGGGGATGAGAACTTCATGAGTACCAAGTATGAACCCTGTACATATAAATGCATGCAGGTAAAATACCCATAATAATAAAGTAAAAATATAAAAGTAAAATTTTTTTTTAAATTTTGAGAAAGAAAAATCAACTGTTAATTCTAATGGGCCTTATGTGTGTCTTGGTTTTTCTTGATGCTTTCAATATAACTTCTAGTGCTTTAGTTATGTGATATGGACATTCTTTCCTAGGGCTGTCTATTATAACTTCTAGTGTTTTAATTATGAGATATGGACATTCTTTCCTAGGGATGTCTATCTGGTATTTAAGATGATCCTTGAAACTTAGGAAGATTTTTTTCTTAGATTTCAGGAAGTTTCTTTCATGATATTCTTGAAATTTCCTGTGCCTCTGAGTTTTGTCTTTTATTCTTCTATGTTTCCTATTTGTAGATTTAGTGTTTTTATTGTTCCTCTAATTTCTTTTATGTTCTGTTTATGTATTTATTCATAATTTGAATTTGTTTTGAGTGGGTGATCCAATTCTCTACATTGTCTTTGAGACCTACCATTGTCCCTTCTTCTTGATCTAATATATGGATGATATTCTTCTTGCTTGACTTCTCAATTTTCCATTTAGAGTTTTACTTTACTTTACATTTTCTTCAGAGATTCTACAGTTTTATTAAATTTAATTTTCATGTCTTGAAATTTTTTTCACCATTTTACTCAACTGTGTTTCTATGGTCCTTATTCAGGAATTTGTTCATATCCTTTTGAGCCCCATGAATATATCCATCATTTCATCAATGTGAAATCATTGTCCCATTTACCTGTTTTTCTCAGGGACTCTTACAGTGGAGGAGCCATGTTATCTCCTTTACTTAAGTTGGTTATTGTGTTTTGACATAGGTATCTGAATTTAGGCCTTTGATAGAGTTCCTTGGTGTGAATATCTAGTTTCATCTTTATTGACTGGTTGTTTAGATCCTTGTTTGCTATAATTCCATCTTGTCAGGTATGGTCCAGCAGAATAATAACATTTAGTCTTGGGGGTGTACTGTGTTAGTGTGTGAATGGGATATCAGAAGGGGTCTCCGTTCAGTTAGAGATAGGGAAATTTCTAAGCCTCAGAGTAAGCTATCTTTAGGCTTAGAAAATACTTCATGATGATCTTCAGAAGGTTGTGGAGGGCTTGCTAGATTTCTCAGATTTGATTCTGTGTTGGAATCCCCTCGATGCTGTTACTGGGTGGGGTGACATCTGGGTTTACTGCTGGGAAGTGGACAAGGGAATGAATTTAAATGTGATCAGTAGTTCTGAGTCAACTCCACACAGTGCTAGTTAGTTACCAGGTAGGGTGGTAGATGGGTGTGTTGAATTTCTTAAAATGGGCATAAACCATTACTGTCAGAACTAGGGAAGAAAAATGTACAAGAAATTTTAGCAACTTTTCAATGTATCTAAATGCAGAAAACGAAGAAAATGTTTTCAGGTTCTCTAGTCATTCAAAAGTTACCGAGCAGTTCTCACTCACAACAACACTTATGTGCCAATGGCAAGTCACAAAAATGTGGCCTTTGCTCTTGGGTTAACTGTATACCAGGAAACAACATGAAAAGGACAGTGTATTGCATTTCTTACAGTGCTTTAAAAGAAAAAATGCAAGGAGGCACAAACAGCTTCATACTGCCTTCTTCCTCGACTGTGCCATGTAATGTAATTAAAGCAGTTACACTATGAGTCTTTACACAAATTCGAGCATAATATGTGCACATCAGTGGAAAATAATGAAGATTAATGGAACAGATTAAATGTCCACATCTAGTCCGGCATGCATAGGCCAGAAGCTTTTGGCAGACCGTAAGTGAAAAAGTCTTAAGCTAGTGGTAGTTAGGACACAAAATAAGCCAGAAGACGACAGTTCAATTTTTTTATGGCTGACTATAAAAGAAAAATATAAGATAAAATCTCCATGGGAAATTGAAAAGAGGAAACATAGCTAGGGCTTAGAAAAATGGTTAGAAATGTGGATAAATGTTTAAAATTAACCTCTAAAAGAATGGATGGTAATCCCATATAGTAAGAGAAGATAAGAGACTAGAAGAAATGAAAAAGTGGATTTAACACTCTTGTAAACAGACTAAAAGGACTTGTGTTATTACTTGGTTTTTCATTTATAAAACCTTTATGCCTAACATTTTTCTAGTGGTTCCCATAGCTTCAAAAGACTACCATTCCCCTCAGCTCATCTTCAAATTTTAGAACTGATTACAGGCTGGGACTATAGCTACTGGTAAGTCAGTTGTTTATAACTGGTTATATACCAGTATAAAGCAGTATTTCTATGTCATCATACATGTTATGAGAAAATCTGAATTATTATTACCTACTAAATACCTATATACCACATTTACATCAAATAAATAAATATGTACAAATAAGTCTCCCTTGATATTCACTTTTCATAGTGGTGAGACCCTGAAAACAGCATCAAAGACGTAAGATACTTCAGACAGAGAGGCATGCTAACATTCACACCACTGAAAATGTGAGCTCCAGGAAACAAGAGAGAAACAAATGTTAAAATCTTGCTAATATGAAAAGCAGGACCTGAAGCATTTGGTGGAAAGAAACATCTTAAAGCTTAAGGTAATTAAATGGACTAATAATGTACGAGTTTCTATTTTGTTGCTGTGATAAAACACAGTGACAAAAAGAAACTTAGGGGAGCAAAGAGTTTATTTAGCTTATGGGTTTCAGTCCATCATCAAGTAGAAACCTCAAGGCAAGAACTGAAATGGAGACTCTGAAGAAATGTTACTTACTGGCTTGCTCTCTGTGGCTTGTTCAACCAGTTTTCTTACAACACCCATGACCACCTGCTGAGTAGTACCACCTACTGTGAGCTGGACCTTCTCACACCAACCATTAACCAGAAAATGCCCATAGACTTGCCTACAGGATAATCTGATAGAGACAATTCCTCAAATAAGGTTTCTTTTCCTTGATCACTAAAGTTAATGTCAGCCTGACAAAAACAAACTGTCATAATATATTGCTACTAATTAAGTCTGATAATGAAATTTTCTAGTGAATGGAAGATAATATTAGGATAACTATAAACAATAAGATAACAATAAAATATAAGTAATGTCTGTAACACATGTTTGAATTTCTAAAGTGAGAGGGCACTGAGAAAAATTAATTGGCAGCACACTCTCACATTACATTAGGGTTTATAAAGCTTTTTTTCAGGTTGTTCTTTTATTTTTTATTAGATATTTTCTTTATTTACAGGTCATAGGATATCTCCTTTCCCAGTTTCCCTTCCGAAAAAAAAGAAAAACAAATAAAATAAAATAAACCCTTGTTCCCTCCCCCATCCCCTGCTCACCAACCCACCCTCTCCTGCTTCCTGACCCTGGCATTTCCCTACACTGGGGCATAGAACCTTCACAGGACCAAGGGCCTCTTCTCCCATTGATGACCGACTAGGCCATCCTCTGCTATACACGTGCTACTGGAGCCATGAGTCCCAGCACCTGTACACTTTGGTTGGTGGTTCAGTCCCTGGGAGCTCTGAGGGTAGTAGTTAGTTCATATTGTTGTTCGTCCTAAGTGGCTGCAAACCCTTCAGCTCCTTGGGTCCTTTCTCTAGCTCCTTCACTGGGGACACTTTGCTCACTCCAATAGATGGCTGTAAGCCTCTACTTCTGTATTAGTGGGACACTGTCAGAGCCCCTCAGGAGACAGTGATATCAATTAGGCTCCTGTCAGTCAGCACTTGCTGATATCCACAATAGCTTCTGGATTTGATGAATGAATATGGGAAGGATTACTAGGTGTAGCAGTCCATGGATTGTCCTTCCTTCAGTCTCAGCTCCATAGTTTGTCTCTGCAACTCCTTCCATGGGTATTTTGTTCCCCCCTTCTAAGAAGGAACGAAGTATCCACACTTTGGTCTTCCTTCTTCTTGAGTTTCTTGTAGTTTGTAGATTTTACTTTGTGTATTCTGATCTTCTGGGCTAATATCCACTTATCAGAGAGTACATACCATGTGTGATCTTTTGTGACTGGGTTACCTCACTCAGGATGATATTCTCCAGATCCATCCATTTCCCTAAGAATTTCATAAATTCATTGTTTTTAATACCTGAGTAGTACTCCATTGTGTAGATATACCACATTTTCTGTATCAATTCCTCTGTTGAGGGACATCTGGGTTGTTTTCAGTTTCTGGCTATTATAAATAAGGTTGCTATGAACATAGTAGAACACTTAATTGAAATTTATCTAAAGTTGAAGTGGAGATATTTTGAAAAAATTTAAAACAGGAGAAAAATAGGCATAAAGATTATAGGAACTTTTAAGTCACATTTCAATATGAATAAAATATCCATTTAAAAGGTAGATAACAAAATTAAGAAAATGCAGTATATTCAATGTTGGAATAGTCTTATAGATAATGAGAAAAATATTATTCTGTTTAAAAATGTATGTATTATATATGAAAAGAATTCATAACAATAAAATATATAATTCATGATATGACTTAACCTTATTGAAAGGAACTGCAGGTCAATATATTGTGTTCTCCATTGATAATCATGATATTATGACAATAATAGAAATTCTATACAGTTTAGGTAAAGACAATTTTTTTAGATTCTACTGATATGTAAATTGATATATTTATGGTCATTGCTTATAAATACACATTAATAATTTTAATTTTGTCTTGACAACTTTATTTGTAGGGTAGAATATTGACATAATTAGAAATATATACAATATCTATCATAATTATGGTCAGCATAAGAATGTTAAGATATGTTTGACCCTAGAACTCAAGTGAGATCTCCATTTTTTAAATCCAGTGACTGTCTAAGGCAGGACCAGCCAGGAGCACACAGGCCATACAAGCAGCAGAGCAGATGGGACAGGGTCCTTCCTGCCTCCATCTACACTCAGGAGATGGGGTTATTCCACAGCCCTCTGTGCAAGGGTCTTCCCAGGAGAGAGCTTGTCTCCAGGGAGTGTTCTGACCCCAGGACTCAGGTGAGATTGCCATTTTTTCTCCTCTGACTGTCGAAGGCAGAACCAGCCAGGAGGCACAGGCCTCAGAAGGGGCAGAGCAGCTGGAAAAAGGTTCTTCCTGTCACCATCGGCATCCAGGAGGTGGGGCTATTCTGTAGCCCTTTGTGCTTGGGTCTTACTAGGAGAGAGCTAGTCTCTCAAGAGTGCTGACACAGGATTATACACCCACAGGAGGAACAAGTTCCAACTAGAGATAGCAAGACCATCTAACACCAGAGATTAACAGATGGTAAAAGGTAAACACAAGAATCTTACCAGAAACCAAGACTACTTGGCATCAACAGAACCCAGTACTCCTACCACAGCAAGTCCTGGATACCCCAACACAACAGAAAAGCAAGATTCAGATTTAAAATCATATCTCATGATGCTGATAGAGGATTTTAGGAAGGACATAAATAACTCCCTTAAAGAAATACAGGAGAACACAGGTAAACAGGTAGAAGCCCTTAAAGAGGAAACACACAAATCCCTTAAAGAATTACAATAAAACACAACCAAACGGGTGAAGGTGAAGGAATTGAACAAAATCATCCAGGATCTAAAAATGGAAGTAGAAACAATAAAGAAATCACAAAGGGAGACAACTCTGGAGGTAGAAAACCTACGAAAGAACTTAGGAGGCATAGATGCAAGCATCACCAACAGAATACAAGAGATAGAAGAGAGAATCTTAGGTGCAGAAGATACCATAGAAAACATTGACACCACAAACAAAGAAAATGCAAAAGGATCCTAAGAGAAAACATCCAGGAAATCCAGGACACAATGTGAAGACCAAAACTAAGGATAATAAGTATATAAGAGAGTGAAGACTTCCAACTTAAAGGGCCAATAAATATCTTCAACAAAATTAAAGAAGAAAATTTCCCTAACCTAAAGAAAGAGATGCTCATGAACAAACAAGAAGCCTACAGAACACCAAATAGTTTGGACCAGAAAAGAAATTCTTCCCATCACATAATAAACAAAACACCAAATGCACAAAACAAAGAAAGAATATTAAAAGCAGTAAGGGGAAAAGGTCAAGTAACATATAAAGGCAGACCTATCAGAATTACACCAGATTTCTCACCACAGAATATGAAAGCCAGAAGATCTTGGGCATATGTCATACAGACCCTAAGAGAACGCAAATGCTAGCCCAGGCTACTATACCTAGTAAAACTCTCAATTACCATAGATGGAGGAGCCAAGGTATTCCATGATAAAACCAAATTTACACAAAACTTTTCCATAAATACAACCCTACAAAGGATAATAAATGGAAACCTCCAACACAAGAAGGGAAACTAAAACCCAGAAAAAGGAAGAAAGTAGTCTTCCAACAAAACTAAAAGAAGGTAGCCACATGAACAGAATTCCAACCCTAACCACAAAAATAACAGGAAGCAACAATTACTTTTCCTTAATATATCTTAATATCAATAGATTCAATTCAGCAATAAAAAGGGATAGACTAACAAACTGGTTATGCAAACAGGGCCCAACATTTTGCTGCATCCAGGGAACCCAGCTCAGTGACAAAGACAGACACTACCTCAGAGTAAAATGCTGGAAAACAGTTTTCCAAGCAAATGATCCCAAGAAACAAGCTGGAGTGGTGTCTTAGTCAGGGTTTCTATTCCTGCACAAACATCATGACCATGAAGCAAGTTGGGGAGGAAAGGGTTTATTTGGCTTACTTCCATATTGCTGTTTATCACCAAGAAAGTCAGGACTGGAACTCAAGCAGGTCAGGAAGCAGGAGCTGATGCAGAGGCCATGGAGGGATGTTCCGTACTGGCTTGCTTTTCCTGGCTTGCTCAGCCCGCTCTCTTATAGAACTCAAGACTTCTAGCCCAGGGATGGCACCACCCACAAGGGACCCTACCACCTTGATCACTAATTGAGAAAATGCCCCACAGCTGGATCTCATGGAGGTACTTCCCCAACTGAAACTCCCTTCTCTGTGATAACTGCAGGCTGTGTCAAGTTGACACACAAAACCAGCCAGTACAATTGACCCCTTGTCAACTTGACACACAAACACATCACTATTAAGCCTCAACCCTTATTTTCTTATTCATCGCCAAGATCTAAAGTCCCACAGCCTTTACATATTAAAAGTTCAATCAATTTAAAATGTCCAATATCTTTTAAAATTCAAGGTCTCTTAACTGTGGGCTCCACTAAAATACATTCTTCCTTCAAGAGGGAAAAATATCAGGGCACAGTCACAATCAAAAGCAAAACCAATGTCTGGGATCCAACTCATAATCTTCTGGGCTCCTCCAAGGGCTTGAGTCACCTCTTCAGCTCTGCCCTTTGTAGCACACATCTTGTCTTCTAGGCTCCAGATGCCTGTACTCAACTGCTGTTGCTGTCCTTGGTGGTCATTGCATGGTACTGGCATTCCCAAAACACTGCTGTAACTAGGCTTTACCAATAGCCTCTCATAGACTGTCCTCATGGTGCCAAGCCTCAATGCCTTTGTGTGACACCTTCAGTCCTGGGCCATCAATTGCAAACTGAGGCTGCACCTTCACCAATGGCCTTCCATGGCCTCTCACTGTGCCAAGCCTCAGCTGCTCTTCATGACCCCTCCGTGCTATCAAAACCAGTACCATCTGAGTGACTCTTCCACATTACCAAGTCCTGCTGCAGCACAAGGTACAACCTTGGCTATCTCTGAAACAGAGCCGCTTTGTGCTCTCAGAAAACACTTCCCAGAAGATGTCACCTCAATGATGCTGGTCTCTTCTTAATCACCACTAATTTCTTAGCTCCAGCTAACCAGCATCAATAGTCCCAGTAATGCAAAGTTTTCACTTTAGTAGTTCTGGTATCTTGTTAATCACAGCTGATACTTCAGCCCCAGCTAACTAGAACCACAGAATCTTCACAATCAAAACAACATGGCCCTAATAAGAGTCTTTAATCTTCCCTCTGAAATTTCACAAGCCAGGCCTCCATCTTCTGCACTGTTCTCAACATGATCTTCCAAGCTCGTACAAAATATCCCACAAAGTTCTTAACAACTGGTGGTTCTTCTAGCTCAAAGTTCCAAAGTCCTTCCACAGTCCTCCCCAAAACATGGTCAGATTGTCACAGGAATACCCCACTATGCTGGTACCAATTTGTCTTAGTCAGGGTTTTTATTCCTGCACAAACATCATGACCATGAAGCAAGTTGGGGAGGAAAGGGTTTATTTGGCTTACTTCCATATTGCTGTTTATCACCAAGGAAATCAGGACTGGAACTCGAGCAGGTCAGGAAGCAGGAGCTGATGCCATGGAGGGATATTCCTTACTGGTTTGCTTTTCCTGGCTTGCTCAGCCTGCTCTCTTATAGAACCCAAGACTTCCAGCCCAGGGATGGCACCACCCACAAGGGGCCCTACCCCCTTGATCACTAATTGAGAAAATGCCCCACAGCTGGGTCTCATGGAGGCACTTCCCTAACTCAAGCTCCCTTCTCTGTGATAACTGCAGCCTGTGTCAAGTTGATACACAAAACCAGCCAGTACAAGTAGCCATTCTAACATCCAATAGAATTGACTTTCAAACTAAAGTTATCAAAAAAGATACGGAGGGACTCTTCATACTTATCAGAGGTAAGATCTACCAAGATGAATTCTCAATTCTGAACATCTATATTCCAAATGCAAGGGCATCCAAATTCATAAGAGAAACTTTGTTAAACCTGGATCAAATGGACAATTTTCTAGACAGATACCAGGTCTCAAAGTTAAATCAAGTTCAGATAAACAATCTAAACAGTCCCATGTCCCCTAAAGAAACAAAAACAGTCATTAATAGTCTCCCAACCCAGAAAAGCTCAGGACCAGATGGGTTTAGTGCAGAGTTCTATCAGAACTTCAAAGAAGACCTAATATCAATACTCTTCAAACTATTCCACAAAATAGAAACAGGAGGTATGCTACCCATTCTATGAATCCATAATTACTCTGATACCTAAGTCACACAAAGACCCAACAAAGAAAGAGAATTTCAGACCAATTTTCCTTCTGAATATCCATCCAAATACACTCAATATAATTCTTCCAAACTGAATCCAAGAGCACATCAAAATGATCATCCATTATGATCAAGTAGGCTTCATACCTAGGGATGCAGGGATGGTACAATATATGGAAATCCATCAATGTAATCCACAATATAAACAAACTAAAAAAAAAAAAACAAGCCATATGATCATCTCATTAGATGTGGACAAAGCATTTGACAAAATCAAACATCCCTTCATGATAAAAGTCTTGCAAAGATCAGGAATTCAAGGCCCATACCTAAAGATAGTAAAAGCAATATACAGAAAAACAGTAGCCAACATCAAACTAAATGGAGAGAAACATGAAGCAATCCCACTAAAATCAGGGACTAGGCAAGGCTGCCCACTCTCTCCCTACCTATTCCATAGAGTATGCCAAGTCCTAGCAAGAGCAACTAAACAACAAAAAGAGATCAAGCAAACTAGTGGCCTTCCTCTATACAAAGGATAAACAGGCTGAGAAATAAGGGAAACAAAACCCTTCACAATAGTCACAAATAATATAAAATACCTTGCTGTGACTCTAACTAAGCAAGTAAAAGTTCTGTAGGACAAGAACTTCAACTCTCCGAAGAAGGAAATTGAAGATCTCAGAAGATAGAAAGATCTCCCATGCTCATGGATTGGCAGGATTAATATAGTAAAAAAATGGCCATCTTGCCAAAAGAAATCTACAGATTCAATGCAATCCCCATCAAAATTCCAACTCAATTCTGAACAGACTTAGAAAGAGCAATTTGCAAATTTCATCTGGAATAAGAAAAACCTAGGATAATGAAAACTATCTCAACAATGAAAGAACTTCAGGTGGAATCTCCATCCCTGACCTCAAGTTGTAGTACAGAGCAATTTTGATAAAAACTGCCTATTATTGGTGCAGTGATAGGCAGGTGGATCAATGGAATAGAATTGAAGACTCAGAAATGAACCCACACACCTATGGTCACTTGATCTTTGACAAAGAAGCTAAAACCATCCAGTAGGAAAAAAGGACAGCATTTTCAAGAAATGGTGCTAGCTCAACTGGCAGTCAGCATGTAGAAGAATGCAAATTGTCCCATTCTTATCTCTTTGTACAAAGCTCAAGTCCAAGTGGATCAAGAACTTCCGCATAAAACCAAATGCACTGAAACATATAGAGGTGAAAGTGGGGAAGAGCCTCTAATACATGGACACAGGGCAAAAATTCCTGAACAGAACATCAATGACTTGTGCTGTAAGATCAAGACTTGACAAATAGGACCTCATAAAATGACAAAGCTTCTGTAAGGCAAAGGACACTATCAATGAGACAAAAAAGCAGCCAACAGAGTGGGAGAAGATCTTTACTAATCCTACATCTGATAGAGGGCTAATATCCAATATATACAAAGAACTTAAGAAGTTAGACTCCAGAGAACCTTATTAAAAAATGGGGTACAGAGCTAAACAAAGAATTTTCAATGGAGCAATACTGAATGGCTGAGAAGCCCGTAAAGAAATGTTCAACAGTCTTAGTCATCATAGAAATGCAAATCAAAACAACCCTGAGATTCCACCTCACACCAGTCAGAATGGCTAAGATCAGAATCTCAGGTAACAGCAGATGCTGGCAAGGTTGTGGAGAAAGAGGAACACTCCTGCATTGATGGTGAGATTGAAGGCTGGTACAACCACTTTGGAAATCAGTTTGGTGGTTCCTCAGAAAATTGGACATAGTACTACCAGAGGAACGAGCTATACCACTCCTGGGCATATACCCACAAGATGCTCCAACATGTAATAAGGACACATGCTCCACTATGT
Source organism: Montemys delectorum (assembly GCA_019843815.1). Lineage (NCBI taxonomy): Eukaryota > Metazoa > Chordata > Mammalia > Rodentia > Muridae > Montemys > Montemys delectorum. The sequence continues at coordinate 3,587 of JADRCD010173449.1, read as the reverse complement.
CCATAGCAGCCTTATTTATAATAGCCAGAAACTGGAAACAACCCAAATGTCCTTCAACAGAGGAATGGATGCATAAAATGTGGTACATTTGCACCATGGAGTACTACTCAGCTATTAAAAAAATTTATGAAATTCTTAGAGAAATGGATCGATCTGGAGAATATCATCCTGAGTGAGGTAACCCAATTACAAAAAAAACATACATGGTATGAACTCACTAAGAAGAAGACCCAAGTGTGGATATTTTGTTCCTTCTTAAAAGGGGGAACAAAATATCCCTGGAAGGAGTTAGAGAGACAAAGTGTATAACAGAGACTGAAGGAATGACAAACCAGAAACTACCCTGCCTGAGATCCATCCCATATACAATCACCAAACCCAGACACTATTGTGGATGCCAACAAGTGCTTGCTGACAGGAGCCTGATATAGTTGTCTCCTGAGAGGCTCTGCCAGTGCCCGACTAATACAGAGGTGGTGGTTCACAGTCATCCATTGGACTGAGCACAGTGTCCCCAATAAAGGAGCTAGAGAAAGGATCCAAGGAACTGAAGGGGTTTGCAGCTCCATAGGAGGAACAACAATATGAACTAACTAGTACCCCCAGAGCTCCCAGGGACTAAACTACCAACTAAAAAGTACACATGGTGGGACTCATGACTCCAGCTGCATAGATAACAGAGGATGGCCTAGTTGGTCATCAATAGGAGGAGAGACCCTTGATCTTGTGAAGGCTCTATGTCCCAGTGTAGGGAATGGCAGGGCCGGGAAGTGAGAGAGGGTGGGTTGGTGAGCATGGGGAGGGGGAAGGGAACAGGGTGTTTTTTGTTTTTTGTTTTATTTTATTTTATTATTTTTTTATTTTTTTTCCGGAGGGTAAACTGGGAAAGGAGATATCATATGACATGCAAATAAAGAAAATATCTAATAAAAAAATAGTATTGCACCAGAACTTCTGTGAAGAGCAAAGTGTACCCCTGTATGAACAAGCATTCATAGCATGAACATGTTCACATCAAGAACTTCAACGCCTCCTACGAATGTCAACGGCCTTCTCCAGGTCCAAGCATGGATATTGACAGTAGGTCTATGAAGTACCCACCACAGCTTTCCACTCCCTGATGTCTACAGCCAGAGATTCCCCTCCCCCACAGAGACAAACCAACAGAGATCAGCTAACCTGAATCCTTCTCAGGCTGTATTTAATAGGCCTGCTGAGTTTCCAGGCTGCTGATGCTGCTAGGTAATAAGACATGGCCAACCAATCCCAGCTTTCTGGTACATGTGCCTGTCATTTTTTCATTCCCCATCATCTCAGTCAGATAATGATTCCAAAGCCAACTATGTTGCAGCACATTTCAAGTATTTTCTCCTGTCTTTTGCTTTGAAATTGTAGGAAGCCAGTATACATTTAAAAGTTACTGCTTTTAACCATTTTCTTTTGTGCTAAGCCTCTTTGGAACTCCTAAAACAAATACTTAATTATGTTTTACTCGGATAGAAAACTAAGACTTACCTAAGAAATCATATTTTCTACTTGTCATAGAACTTGAGTTAGTGAAGTGAAACTAAGATCAGGCCTGAAGCACATCTTTAATGAGTGAATAGTCATAGTCATGCTCCAGGGACTGTTGCTGATTCTGAATGGTTCGCTGCTGTAATTCTAATGGAGTGGAAAATGCTGTTTCTTTAATGATCTTATATGAAAAGTCAAAACACTTTATTGGGCACCTTGATATAATAAGAGAATAAATGAATCTCTTAAAAGTAATCTCAAAATGTGTTTTTAGCAGATACCAGAGTAGAGATGAAAAGACACATACTTCATAATTACAGTTGTATACCAAGTGACATTTCAAAGGAACTCAGTTTGCTACAGTTTATTTTTCTTGACAGTATTCTTAAAAAAGTACAAGTGGTACATATTTGTAGAGGAAGTCTAAACTCCTGACAGCCTTGCTCAATAGTCATTGCTTGAGGGCCTTATCTATTAATAGAGTCACTTTGATTACTCTCTTGTTTTGCCTATCTTTGCCTCTTCAGGCAAATATTGATCAGTAATGAGCTACATAGACACAATACACCATTAATTACCAAGTGATCTGGAAAACAATTAGAGATCTCCTATTCATGTACATGTCTAGGCAGAGCTGCCAAGCAAATCAGGCATGGCTGTGTTCACCAGTGGACCACTCACAAATGTCCACCACATCTGCCACTTTCCCACCTTTTTCTTACAGTGAGAGGACTTATAATCTTGCAGTCATTTTTTTCTAAGAAATCTTTGTGTATCTATTAATCAGAAAGAATATTGTCTCAACATGACCTTTTTTGGGGAAATCATCAAGAAACCAAGATTAGGGGAAAATCACATTAAAATTTTGAATCAGTTTTAAGAAAGGGTCAATGTTTACACCAATGGGAAAGAATATTGATGTAATAATGTAAAAAAAAATCAAATTCAGCCCTGGGACATAATTAATATCTATAACTCCTTTCTCATTAAGATTTATTTATTTATTTATTTATTTATTTATTTATTTATTTATTGGCCATTCACACAGTGTCAGGCATGGGCTCCTAAGTCCAGCCATGGTGACCTGCATTCTCTATGTCTATCCCTTCACCTGATCCCTTTAGATTCTGTCTGAACACACCCCTAGTCTACCCACATAATCTATTCTATTTTCCCTGCCTAGGTATCCATGGATATCCCAAAATCCCTCCTCTCTACCTAGCCTCCTTGGGTCTGTTTATCATTTACTTAATAGCTAATTGAATACATAACATATTTGTCATTCTGGGTCTAGGTTACCTCACTCCAGTGTTTTTTATCTAGTTCTATGAATTTGCCTATAAATTTTATGCTATCATTTTTTAATAAGTATTTTATTTATTTACATGCAAATGTTACCCCCCTTCCCAGTTTAACCTCTACAAACCTCCCACACCATCTTCCTTCTCTTTTGCTTCTAAGAGGGTGCACCGACACCACCACTCCATTCCTACCTTACCCCTCTAGCATCCCTCTTCTCCAGCACATCCAGCCTATATAAGACCTAGCACCTCCCCTCCTACTGATGTCAGATAAGTAAGTCCTCTGCTACATACATAGCAGGAGCCACAGACTGGGCCCTGCATACTCTGGTTTGTGGGTTATTCCCTGAGAGTTCCGAGGGGTCCAGTTAGTTGAAATTGTTGTTCTTCCTATGGGGTTGGAATTCCCCTCAGCTCCTTCAGTCCTTATCCTAACTCTTCCATTATGGTCCTGGGCTCACTTTAATGGTTGTCTATGAGTATCTCCATCTGTCTAGGTCAGGTTCTGGCAGAGCCTCTCAGAGGACAGCACATCTTGGCATCAACAATAGTGTTGAGGTTTGGTGTCTGCTGATGAGATTGATCCCAAGATGGGACAATCTCGATCTCTGGATGGCCTTTCCTTCAGTCTCTGCTCCACTTTTGTCCCTGCATTTCCTTTATACAGGAATAATTCTGGGTTAAAATTTTTGAGATAAATGACCCCATCCCTCAACTGGGGGCCATGCCTATCTACTGGGATATCTAAGTGAGTTATCCTCACTTGGGCAC